>VMDO01015014.1:0-52557 GCA_007922755.1 Pedetes capensis | reverse complement strand
TGTTATTTTCCTCTGTTTTTGAAAAAAGAAGAGAATTCACAAATTACAGTGGTAGAGATAGGGATTTATGTGAATGTGTTCTGGGAGCAGTAATTTATCCTATGGAACTAAATATTACAAACAAGTGATTATTTATTGATATAAAGTTGGATTTTGTTACAGGTTTTATCTTAATAAATGATTTCCTTTTCACTTGATCACTCAAACATTCATACTGGCTTCCAAGTTTGAGAGTAAATATATAATGAACTTCCTTCTGTATATTTAAAGGTGGAAAATTGTACAACATTAAGCTTTGAGTGTCATTCTTTATACTTTAGCAACCTAATGGAATTTTCTGTGATGATGAAAATGTTTTTGTCTATTGAACACTTAAAATACATCTAGTACAACTGCACAATTGACTTTTGAATTTTATCTGTTTTTAATTAATTTAAATTTTATGTTTTATTAATAAATGCTGGGATACAGAATAGTAAGGCTTTTGATATTTCTCTTGTATAACTATTATATCACTTCTGGTTACAATTACACCAACTTACACAGTTTGTGAAACCCTTTGATTAATATCTAGTAAAAAACCACATGCCATTATATTTAAATGACCACATGTGACTAGTGCTTCTCACATTAGCCATTGTAATTTTAGAGTTGTTATAACTCTGGCCATCAATTATGTATGTAAAAATTATAAGTAATGTTAATACTTGATTTTTCAATTAAAGTAGCATGATTATCAATTTGGTTTGGAGTAACATAATTTTACACAACTGAATTCACCTTATAGAAATGAGAGAAGCAAATGAAAATTTCTATGCTCTATGAGGTGTTTCAGTGCATGATTTTCTTGATATTTCCAGGCTTTTATAACAATTAGTTGCACTGATAGCTGCTTTACGGCATTAAAGTTACCAAATTAGATACTCTTTGTGAAGACCATTTATTCTGACCTTGCCCAAGTCTATAGAGACAACATGGTCATCTGTATAGTAAGTTATCTGTTTCCAGTTGAATATCTGGAATGATTTGGGGATCATGGAAGGACCAATTTGTAAAATTTAGTCTTTACAACATGAAAAATGTATCCCAGAAGCAGTTGGGAAGGCAAATGCAAACTTTTTGTGTAATATTCAAATGATCTGATGAAGGGACAATCTTGTAAAAATGACTTTTAGTTCTGTCTTTGAACTTAACTTTAGAAAGAAATATGGCATAGGGGAATATCTGATAACTTATAGATGGTGGCACAGAAAATCCCTTACTGCAGTTTTGATTTAAAATATAGATGTAGGTCCAGTGAAAAAATAAGGCAAAAAGAACTGCACATTTGCATGTAAAAGGAAATGAATAAATCAGACAGATGCTAGCGTATTAAGGAGCAATGGCTCTATTAAACATGATAGTAAGACTTAGTCTATAGTGAAGTGGATGGGATGGAAGTGAAACAAAATTAAAAACTGAAAAATCAAAGTAATCTCAGTTGTACCTCCTACAAATTTGGAGAAAGTTCTCCCAGAGCAACATTTCAGGGAAAAACTGAACTTAAAATTTACCTTTTCACATTCAGTCAGGTAGAAGACAATTAAAAAAGGAAACAGAATAAAATGCAATCTCTCTGTGTGACAAATAAAGTTTTGTTAAATGTTTTTAAATGTAAAATTAGTTTATACAAAAAGAGAAGATCATTAAAAGATGAAAGTAGGGTCATAGGGTTGAGGGTTATGTTTTTGGAAACAAATTCCAGGAAGAAATAATTCAACTTTTGAAAGAAGAAAATAGTGTTTCTTGGTACAATAAGGGTAGGTTAATTTTTAAATTTAAAGATGATGTTTATAACCAGTTGAAAAATAAAACAAAAGAAATAGATATATTTCTATTTACAGTGTGGTTTATTCTCCTAAATAGGCAGCTATATGGAATGCTGAGTATAATGGTAGAGCTGTTGTTGTTGCTAGGTGCTGTTGACTCTGTGTCAGACTCATAGAGACCCTATGTACAATAGCTAGATCACTGTTATCAGTGCTTCTCTGCTATTCATAGAGTTTTCAATGGTGGATGGATTTTTGGGAGTGGGTAGCTAGGTCCTTCTCTCAACCCTATAGCACCTGGTGTTCCCAGGCAGTCTCCCATCCAAGTACTAACCAGGCTGGACCCTGTTTAGCTTCTGAGGTCTGAGGGGATCAGACACCACAGTGCTAAGGATGCAGGTTGATGGTAGAGCAAGTAAATCAAATGCTGTAACAGACTCCAAGGATGGAAAACACATTGTGTGAAATATTATGGATTAAGTAGAACAATTTAGTAACATAACAAAATAGAGAAAAGAAACATTGATATCTTAATCACTGGTTGGACAGTTATAATTTTCTTTATTAGCAGATATATAAAATAATTTAACATTTAAAAGTTTAACAGTTTTAAAAATTAAAACACTCATATTTGATAAAAAATGACATGGAAATTCAAATAACAAATTTTGTTTAAACTTCCAGATTCTAATTCTTCTCAGTTTTCTCAAAATTCAAAGTGGAATAAAGTTGAGAAAAATGAGCAGGGAGTTGGTGAAGTTTATCAATTAGAGTTTCAATGGAAAGGAAAATAAGCTCATCATAAAAGTTATATAACTTAACATAGGATTCTAAAGCTTGTTGTTGTGTTTGTTAGGTGCCATTGAGTCAGGTCCAACTCATGGCTACTCTATGTAGCACAGAACAAAACACTACCTAACTGTGACATGCATAAAATCATTTTTATGTTTAAGCTCATTCTTGCAGCAACTGTGTCAGTCCATCTAGTTGAACGTCTTCCTTTTTTTGTTGACCTGCCAATCTCTCAAACATGTCATCCTTCTCCAGGGATTGATCTCTCCTGACAACATATCTAAAATATGTAAGATGCAGTCTAGCCATCCTTGATTCCAAGGAGCATGGTGATTGTACTTCTAGGATGGATGTTGGTTCTTTTCGAAGTCCATGGTATATTCAATATTCAACTCCAGCACCAAAATTCAAAAGCATTGATTCTTCTGTTTCCTTTATTCACTCCAGCTTTCAAGAGCATAAGATGCAACTGAAAATACTATGGCAAAAGTCAGGTGCACTTTCATCTTCAATGTGATATCTTTACTTTTCAACACTCTAAAGAGGTCTTTTGCAACAGCTTTCCCCAATATAATGCATCTCTTGGTTTTTAAACTCCTGCTTCCATGGGTGTTAATTGTAGAACCAAGTAAGGCAAAATCTTGGACATCCTCAATCTTTTCTCCATTTATTATGAAGTTGCTTAGTGACCTAGTAGTAAGGATTTTTGTTTTGCTGATGTTGAGGTGCAATCCATACTAAAGGCTAGGTTTTTTGATCTTCATCAGTAAGTATTTCAGATCTTCTTCACTTTCAGGAATGAAAGTTGTGTCATCTACATAATGCAAGTTGTTAATGAGCCTTCCTCTGAAGGTGATGCTGTATTCTTCATAAAGTCCAGCATCTCAGCATAGAAATTGAAGAGGTATGGTAGAAATTGATGAATAGCATAAAAGGTGGGTAGAAAAATGTTGTACACATATTTCTCAGGTGCAAAACCTCTAAAAAAAAGTCTTGTGAATTGTGAGTAAAAATACCCAAAAGCCATAGTTTTAGTATGCAGTTTATGTCAACCATTCAATATGCTAGATTGATAAAGATGAATATGTGGTCTTCAAATTCATATAATTAGATTATTATAAGAACTGCTTCTATAATAATTTAGATGGTTTACATACTTTCCCAGTAGATCATAAAAATATTATTTTCTAAGATATGTGATGGTCTTAATTTTAGTAGAGGGGAGTGGGATCAGTGAAATAGGAAAGAAATTGAGAAAAATTCCTGTACATTTTTTGTGTTTTTGTCTGAACTATCATTGTTCAAAAGTCTTTTTTTTTTTCTTCTTTTAACAGTATCTCATTGATGTTTTGTCTTCTTTTTGAACATGCATAGCTTTGACTCTGTGATACAAAAAACATGACTGGTTAATTCAAACAACTTTTAGGTAACTTTTTGGTGTTGTAGAAATACATCATAGATTTTGCCTTGCTTGCATATTAGGCATTTCTTCCCACACTAAGTTCATCCATATAGTTAGAACAAAATTATCATATTTTATAATATCTCCAGTCATGTATTTTACTATAATTGACTAGAACATTGTTCTTCTAGTCATATTAGTTCTCTATCTCATTGACATTATAATTCAATAGTAACAGATTCAACCAAACCAAAATAAAATGAAAATGCTGTGTTAGCTAAATAAAACTCTTGAGCAGTGAGGGAATTCTCTTGTAGAATCAATATGCAGTTCTTTCAAGATTTGCATGATAGTTCCTTGCCTTTGAACTCTAGCTTTAATAGCATGTGCTTGTCTTCAGATTGCCATGATGTTCTTATGGTGCCTGTCAATAGCATGACTTTAACCTTATGCAAAGGAAAATTATAGATTTTAGAAACTAGTATTGTTGTAGTTTGGATCTTAAATGTTCCTCAAAACCCCATTTGTTTAAGGCTTATTCCCCAGAGTGGTGATATTGGGAGGTTGTAGAACCTTTAAGAAATGGGCCTAGTGGTAGGTCTTCTAGTTATTGGGGGCATGCTCCTGAAGCAGACTGTGGGACCCTGGTCCCTTTTCCCCTCTCTTTTGCAACCTAAACATGAAGTAAGCAGTGTTTGTGATATACCATAAGATTTTTCCATGATGTACTGGTCTACTGCAGGCCCACCCCAGACTGAAATTTCCAAAACTATGAACATTGATTTATCTCAAGTTATTTGTTTTAATAATCAAAAGCTAACCCAAATATGTAACTGTTTCTCCTAATGAGTTGTAGCAATGTTGTTAGGCATATTGCAAAACAATATACATATAAATAAAGTGCTATTCTCGTGAGGTTTGGCACAGATTGTATTTTAAAGATAAATTAACTTAAGAAATATTTTTATAAACATGTAGATGTTAATTTATTGTGTTTATGTCTCTCACATGTACATCTATGCCTATACTTAGACACATTTATTGCTTTTGAGGAAAATCTTGTCTCGTTTTTATTTAATTTATTTTATTTAAAATTGATGCAGAGATCTCGCTGAGGCCTCCAAGTTGTTGTATCCAGCAATAGTCTATCTTTTTTTTCTATTATATGTTACATATGTTAAAAGTCAAGGGTATGAATTGTCTTATCACCATAGTTTGAAACAGTTTATTTGTACTGAGGGCAGACATATTGGCTTCATTGTTTCATAAAAAATGGATTGTTTTCTGTGCCTTGTGCAGTAGATTGTTGTTGTTAGGTGCCATCTAGTTGGGTCCGACTTATAGTGACCCCCATATGGTTTTTAATGGCTGATTGTTTAGGGATTGCTTTGAGAGTGGATTGTCATGTCCTTCTCCCATGTGAAGTAAATTAGATTATACATTTTCCATTAGAGCATGACCTGGTCCTGATGACTGTCTTCTAATATTTGGAACAAAAAAGTTAGAAGTATTGAATTTTCTTCCTGGGTCTATCATTCACTATTAGACATTGGACCTATGACTGTGAACATACATCAAATATTTTTTGTTTATATATTAGACAATACAGAGCCAATTTCTCAGGTTAAAAATATACAAGCCTTATTTTTTTTGAGGGGGAGGATACTTGGAGTTGGAATTCAAGGCCTATGAAGAAGCTTGCTCAACAAGAAGTCTAAGAGTATGAGGTCTGACCTTGCGCAGAGTAGGCGAAAAGGAACTAGAGGCTCAATTATCTCTAGGCTACAAAACATCAATATGGTAGGATTGCAGCTTAAAATATAAGCAAATAAGGGAAAATGGGAGTGACACACTTAACTTATAAATATTAATATTCTATCAAGTATGATCAGATATTTTAGGGAGTTCTTTTTTTGACATTTTCTTTTCAGAGATGAAGAAAAAGGGCAGATAGATGTCAGTTTTGTATTTCTTAAAATTCTATCACTGTGATTTTTAAAAAGTCCCATATAAGATAGAATCAAAGGTCAAATCCAGTATATGTTGATGAAAAATTTTACATTGTATCCTGAAAAATTAGATATAATTATGTTCTAGGTAAGGGGACCTGTACATAAAGAATGTTTTTACTTTTACCATCTTTTATCTCTTGAAGTAAACATTTAGCTAATATTGCTTTAAAATCCTTTCTTCAGTGAACTATTTTTACATTTATATAAACTAATAGGTAGCAAGTTCCAACTCAGAAAAGCACCTAGAGGAATTAATTTTTGCCTTGACACACAATGGCATGATTGTCAAGGATCTCTCAACAATCACTAAGCCTGTGCTGAGGATGGGACTGCTTTTGTAATCATTTTACTTGTTCAGATATTCTCTTGAGATTTAACTCCTCTCTGTTGCTTAACTCTTAAAAACAAAAGCAATTGCAAATAGAAGGTATGTCTTCAGTATATTGTGGTCCAACTGATCAGGATAGATATTGATTCACTTGAACTATGTTTTCAGGGAAGGTTAACCTGATTGTTAACACCAGACCTTGTGAAAATCACTAAGAGATAGAGTTAATTACTCAAGCTTAAGCAACTGCTCTTTTGTCTCTGTGTCCAAGAAACTAGCCTCCCTTCATTTTTAATATGTGTTAATTCAATTAACAGCATAGATGACAGGGGAGAGAGAACTAATTTTTCCTGTGCCTCAGGTACTTCTTGCTTGCTCAAAAAGTTATTTTAAGATGCTGCCACGTGTTACTGGCAAGTTATGCAACCACATCATCCACCCATATAGTACATACTACTGATCGACACGTTACCTTATTCATCAATTACTTCTAACTGATTCTACTGAATTTACGTGGTGCTGTTACATGCTTTCACTGCTCTGAGATTTAATGTGTCATTGTCAGAATATTGAGTAAATCATGTTTAATCTGTTTTGGAAGTGTGATATCTTCTTGAGTGGAATAGTTAAAGGACTTATAAAAAGAAATCAGTATTTTACACATACATTTACAAATTCTTTTGTGCATGAACAGTAAATATCTTTGCTTTACAGAAATTAATATTTTGCAGGACCAAAAGAGTCTTCTCTGTTGCCCTTTGGCTTAATGGTGAATTAGATTTTGCCTCCACTCCACATTTAATTTAGGATCATTTTGTGTGACAATAAGCTAAATGATAAAGTAGCTATCCACTACCTAGTTCTTTTTGTACTTTTCCTGTGCAAATTGCTGCCAAATTGTTATGACTCATGAAAACATCCCTGAGGTGCACATGGAACACTATTTTATCAATTATGTCTGGATTTATTCCTGTAATAAGGATCAAAAATGTGAAAACAGCAAAAACTATTCTGCCTGACCCAACAGGTTCTCATTTTGGAATTCAGAACTTCATTTTGTTGCACAAAGACAGAAGCCAAGTCTGTGTAAAGACTATAAGTATAGGAAAAACATGGAAGGATTAGTAATGCAATGGAATAAATCTGACATAAAACTTCTGGAAATTTGTTTCTACAATAAACACAAATGTAATGAAAGTGTATTATTCAGAGAAATATAAACTACAATGGATGATTTACTTTTATTTGAAATCTTACACTGGATAGTACATATAAATTCTAAAAAGAATCATAAATCATCTTTAGAATTAGACATTCTTAAATTTTCCAAAGTAGAAATTTTTCTGCAAACTAAAATTTATTAATCTAATCTTTGACATCAGAAGTCATGCATTATCTATTATCTACCTTATTTTGATACTATGAAAATGGAGAGTAAATTTTTAAAAATTAGATATTTTTCATGGATTGTCAAGATGTTTTTGTATCTTTATTCTAAATAGAAATTTCTTGATACTTATTATATCCTACATACTTTTCAGATTTTAGAAAAAAAATAAAAAGAACAAAAGACATTTTGAGAGATAAGGAATAATTTCAAGTGTACTATTGATAAATTTCATATGTTTCTAGTGTTTTCATTCTGAAACTTTGATTGATTCCCTTCTGCACAAGATTAAAATCAAGTCAGTCTGCATATAGGCCATTTTGTCTACCTTTTAATATATAAAGTGTTTATCATTCTATGATATTCAGTAAATCATTATTAAATGGCATTAAAATAAAATTCAAACTTGTAAACCTAAATTTAACTTGCAGAAATTTATTGGATTCTCCTTTTCATCAAGTGAAAAATAAGTGTCATATCAAATTTTTTTATAGCATGGTATATCATATTATCAATGTCTGTGTGGACAGAAATTTTAGCTTTTATACAACCAATAAAATACACTAAGTAAAATTTAGACCATTTCTTATTAGTAATTAAATGAGATTGGACATACTGAATTCAATTCACAGTAATACATTTAGCAAAGCATACAATTGTATCACTAATTAGCAGAGAGCTTGTGGCAAATAGAATTCCTTTAGAGCTGCAAAAAACTAATAATATGTTGGTACATTTAAATTATAGAATTCTAATATTTTGAAGCATCTACAATGAATATAGTCTTATTTTTTTCAAGCTCTTCAGAACATTCAGGTATGACTGAAATTTCTGTTGCAGAAGTATGGAAATAAATAAGTCAGTAATCAACAAAATATGTAATTCATTGCACATATAGACATCTGTTTTAGTCTTATATATTCTACTTCACACATAATCTTTGAATTTTTTTGGCAGTACTGGGAAATTGGACCTAGGGCACTTTCACCCCTGAGCTGCACCCCCTAACTTCTCCTTTATTTTTTATTCTGAGAGAGGGTCTTGCTAAGTTACACAGACTGCATCTGGCCTTGAACTCACAATCCTCCTGCCTCTGCCTCCTGAGTCACTGTGATTACAGGCACGTGCCACTGGGACTGGTTCACACTTATGCCCACTACAGCTGAGATTTTTATAAGCAACAGAGAGGCTGTAATACTATTTGCCTATATTTTGCTTTTATTTCCTGTAAATTTGAAGCCATGTACAAAAGTCAATCATTGCTTTTATTGCCTGTAATTTTGAAGTCATGTACAAAAAACAATCATTTTACTGTCGTCTTGAAGTGTGTTCTCTGTTTTCTTCGAGTTGGTTTTCAATATCATGTCTTGCATTTAGGTTTTTAATCCATTTTGAGTTGATTTTTGAATAGAGTGAAATAGAGCTTATTTCATTTTTCTGTATATGGCTGCCCAGTTTTCTGAGCACCATTTATTTAAGAGGCTTTTCTTTCTCCATTGTGTATTTTTGGTATCTGTGTATAGAATCAGTAGGTTGTGGATACATGGATTTATTTCTGGGTCTCTATTCTTTTACACTGGACTATCTGTTAGTTTTCATGTCAGTCTCATGCTGTCTTGGTTATTTTAGTTTTCTAGTAGGTCTTGAGAATGAGATCTTAGTAAACTAAGAAGCTTCAGCACATCAAAGGAAACAGTCAACATAATGAAAACACAACCTACAGAACAGGAGAAAATGATGATTAATTGTTCATCTGACAAAGGTTTAAAATCCATAATATGTAAAGAACTCAAAAATCAATAATGAAAACCAAATGACCCAATTAAAAACGAGCAAAGGATCTGACTAGGTAGTTCTCAAAAAAGGAATACATATAGACAACTAGTCTAGTATACGAAGAATTTCTCAACATTACTAATCATCACGCAAATGCAAATGAAAACCACAATATAATTTTACTCTAGTCAGAATAGCAATTAAAAAAGTAAAGCCCATAAATACAGACAAAAAATGGAAAAAAGGAAGCTATTATATATTGCTGGTATGAATGTAAGTGGATACCACCCTTATGGTAAACAGTATGGTCCTTCAAAAAGAAAAATAAAGACTATAAATGGGTGTACCGTTTACATGATCCAGCTATCTCACTTCTGGGTATTATCCAAAGGAAATGAAATCAGCTTATCAGGAGATAACTGTATTATTGAAAATAGTCAAGATGTCCATCAGTGGAAAAATAGAAAAAGAAAATGTGGCATACATACAAAGCAGACTATTATTCACTCATAAAGATAATGAAATCTTTGAATTTGCAGTAAAATGGATACAACTGGAGGACATTATGCTAAGAGGAAAAACCAGGCACAGAAAAATGAGACAGGCTTCCTCTCATACGTGAAAGTTAAAAAATGTTGACCTGAAAGTAGAATAGTGATTGGTAAAGCCTGAGAACAATGTAAGGGAAGGGAGTATAGGGAGGTTGGAGAGCACGTATGAAAACAGATAGGAGGAATAAATTCTAACATTCTGTGGTACAGTGAAGTGACTATAGCTCATCACATCTTATCACATATTTTATGAAGAACTAGTGGAGAGCTAAGCTGGGGTTCAGCTCAGTTGGTAGAGTGCTGTTTTGTGCAATCTGAAGCCCTGGGTTCAGTCTCTAGCACCTCAAAAATGGGAGAAGGTCTTGGCATACCACTCCTGAAACAATCCCCAAATAATCTGCCATTGAAAACCCTATAACTAGCAGAGAAGCACTGACATAGTGCTGGGCATGATACAGTGTTGGGGAATGTTTTGTTACGTTGTAAATAGGGTCACTGAGTCAGACCTGACTCTAGGGCACCTATCAACAGCAAAAAGTAGAGAGAAGCTCCAAATGTAAGCAAACGATTGAGATATGGAAGCAATATTTAGCCTGAATTGGTCATTATGCATTGTATACATATATTAAAATATCACAGTGTACATTGTAAGTTGTATCCAACTATGTCTTAATTAAAAAGAAAAAAGAGGATCAAGAAATGGAGACACTGAATACAATAATAAGTGAACATGAAAGAAAGTTCTTTGGAAAAGTAAATGAGATTTTAAGGCTGTAGGGACAGTTAGAATCTAAATATTACGAGAAAGATGGGGATTATCTAATTGCTGTAGATGGTTGTATTATGAAATCCCCATGAATGTTCATGAAAGAATTGGCATTCATATTGATTATTCCTGTTTGGCTAGAGATTCTTAAAACAAACAAACAAACAAACAACTGATCTGGAATGAAAATGCACAGCAAGTGTGGGGTTTGACTCTGGCAGAGTATTTGCCTCACATGTGTGAAGCCCTTGGTTCAATCCTAAACACCAACAGACAGACAACAAAAAATACCTACAGACAACTGGGCTTTGTGGTGCCCACTTGTAATCTCATCAACTCTAGAGACTGAGGTCAGATGATTACCTGTTTGAGGTCAGAGGCAGCCTGCACAATTTAGGGAGATCCTGTCTCAAAATGAAGAGAGGGCTGGCAGTGTAGCCAGGACTACAGCACTTGCTTAGCAAGTGTGAGGCCTTCGGTTTGACCTCCCAGTCCTGCAAAAACAAACAACACATTCAGACACACAGACAAGCCCTGAGGAAACAAAAACTGCACACCATTTCAACCTTTGGTAAAATATGATCACCATAAATAACATTCCTGTTATTGTCAGTGTAATGTGTTCAAAGATGGCAGGATATTTTGTAGCTAAATTTTGTGAGGGTGTATTTAAATGTCAGGGTTGAAAGGATAGAGATTGTGAGCCAGTTCTTTTTTTATATCCTGAGATCTTTCTGTAGTAAGTACAGCAACAGCTACTATAATAAATGAATGTTCAATTTTAGAGTCTTTAAAAATGAATATTAATTTCTTTTTGTAATAGTTCAATCTGGCTGTCCCTGGACAGCTGGTATTACTATGGAATGAATCAAAACATGTTTCTGTTCTTACCATCCACTATGATCTTAAGTTCTTCTAATTCTTTCCAGTGGAAAAGGCAGGAGGCAGTGGAGAAGGAGATCTCCTTTCTAAAAATAAAAATCTAACATAGAAGGAAACTCCATTTCCATTCATATTTTGCATATTACCTAGATGCAATGGAGACTTGAATGCATAGTCCTGATTTCATGTGTTTTCCACCAACAAACACCCATGATGGCAAGGTTCAGCAATTTTTGCTATTTATATACCATCATGAAACTAAGATCAGAGTCCATTAGTCCATTAGGCCCAGGAGGCCTAAATGTGTAGCCAAATAGCTTTTATTCCATTCTCCTTGGGTGCAAGGAGGACTGAGGTGATCAATGGTAAATCATTTTATGGCTGATGGGGGTGGGTTTTCATGGGTAGTGAGGTGATGAGGGAGGGTTTGGACAGCCATTGTTAGCTGACTTAGCTGTACTGGTGTTTTGTATCTCTAGTGGTGGAGTCTCAGGTGCTGCCCCTGTTTTTGTTACAGGTTGGGGCTGAATTGCCAAGAGGGATCACCTATCAGGCACAGGCTGTGTCTAACTGCAGAAAGAACTCAGCAACAAATGTGTTAACCCTTCACAAAACATGTTTGTTGTTGTTGTTAGGTGCTGTCGAGTCAGTATCCGACTCATAGCGACCCTCTGTACAACAGGGGAAACACTATTGTCAGTGCTTCTCTGCTGTTATAGGGTTTTCAATGGCAGATTGATTTTTGGGAGGGGGTTGCCAGGTCCTTCTTCCAAGCCTACAGCTTCTGGTGTTCCCAGGTGGTCTCCCATCCAGGTACTAACCAGGCCCGACCCTGCTTAGCTTCCGAGATCTGACGGGATCGGATGCCACAGGGCTACAACTGCAAGCTTTGCCCCAAGTAGCTATCTATATTTTGGATTTATCGTGTGTGAAGCATCAGGTAAGAAAAAATAGTGATGAGAAATTCTGAGTAATGGAATTTTAAAAATATATTTATTTTCTATTTTTGCTATAACAAAAAACTTGTGCATTAAATGCAAATTCATTATCTTATAGTTTCATGGATCGGAAGTCCAACATTAGTTTCTCTTGACTAAAATCAAAGGTTTGGTAGGACTGTGTATCTATGTGGATACCTATGTAGGAAACTATTTACTTGCCTTTTCCAGCTTCTATAGGTTGTCACCATTCTGAGGTTTATGACATCTTTCTCCCATCTTTCAAAAGATTTTCATTTCTCCGACCATTCTCTTTAGTCACATCTGTCTGTGCTACAGCTAGGAAGGGTCTTTACTTCTAGAGACATGTGGTGCATTTGGGTTCATTTTCTTAACCCAGGGTAATCCTGCTCCTCAAGGTCCTTCATCTTAATCATAGCTTAAAAAATCTCTCTTATTGTATATTGTACATATCCATAGTTACAAGAGATTTGGATGTGAACATCTTTGGAAATATTCTGCCTACCACAGTCCCTAAACAAGTGTTTTTCAAAAATTTGAAAAATTTTTTTACTGTCTAATTTACTGTCCAAATTAGTATTTCTCCAAATGGACTTGAAACAGCTATGCTTACATTGCCTAACAATTTATTGAATCATAAACTCTGAAGGTAAGGTCCAGGAACTGAGTGTAGATTGCTTCTAGGTATTTCTAATGGTATAATAAAGTTAGAGAACTTTCTAAACTTACACTTGCAAGCTTCCAATTACTCTTCAGTAGGAAACACTGCAGCTCAGTAGCAATCCTAGGAATCAGAGAAGGTCACTGTGTAAATGCTTGTGAAGACTGAATGTCTAAGTATTAATGTTATAAAACTTTCAGAGACAGTTGAAATGAATGAAAAAGTCATCATTTCCAGTAACAGAGTTTTTAAGGAAGGGCTTTAAAGAGATAAGAGATTAAAAATAACATAAACCATAAATTGCATTTTGAATCTATTTCAAAAGGAAATGATTTAGTGAAGTTGGTGATGCCTAATAGTATTAATTATAAAAACTTGAAGAAGCCCCTTCTACTTTTTAATCCATCTCTATTGTTCATTTTTAAATGATGAACTACTTATATGTTTATTAACATTATGACTATCACTGAATAAGTGATAGAGAGAAGTATATGTAGTCCCTCCTTGTCCACATGAGACATTCCAGGACCCCCAGCAAATACCTGAAAGCATAGGTAGTAACAAATCATATATACCATAGGTTTGTCTCTATGTACACATGCTATTGTTGTTAGGTGCCATTGAGTTGGGTCCATAGTGTCCCTATATACAACAGAAGGAAATACTCCCCTACACTGTACTATGCCCTACACTATGTCAGGGATTTACTGGTATTCATGGAATATTTGATGGCTGATTGTTTTGTGAATTTTTTGGGGATTGGATTGCCACATCTTTCTCTCAATTTTGCAGTGCTAGGGATCAAACCCAGGGCCTCAAAAAGTGCAAGGCTGTACTCTAAATACAAAGCTAAACACTAGCCAGCCCTATATCCACATATCTATGGTAAAATTTAGTTTATAAAATGTAGTTAGGCACCTTCAGGTCAGGGATGACTCATAGTGATCCTATGTAGGAAAGAACGAAGCATTCCCCAATTCTATGCCAGGCACATGATTTTATTTATTTATTTGTTTGTTTGTTTGTTTGTTTATTTATTTATTTATTTATGTTTAAGACCATTGTTGCAGACACTATGTCGATACATCTAGTTGAGGATCTTTCTATTTTTTATTGACCTACCACTCTGCCAAATATATCTTCTTCAGGGATTAGTCCCTCCTGGCCATATGTTCAAAATACATCACATGCCGTCTAGCCATCCTTGCTTCCAAGGAGCATTCTGATTGCAATTCTTCTAGGACAGATCTGTTGGTTCTTATGACAATCTATGGTACATTCAGTACTCATTTCCAGCAACATAATTTAAAAGCAATCTTCTCCTGATGTCTCCTTTATTCAACATCGAGCTTTTACAACCATATTATATAACTGAAAATACTGTGGCATGAGGCAGATGTACTTTATCTTCAATGAGATGACTTCACTTTCAACACTTTAAAGAGGTCTTTTGCAATAGCTTTTCCCAGTATAATGTGACTTTTGATTTCTTGACCACTGCTTTCTCAGGTTTTAATTGTAGAACCAGGTAAAGCAAAATCTTGGACAACCTCAATCTTTTCTCCATTTATCATGAAATTATGTACTGACCTAGTTGTAAGGATTTTTGTTTTGCTGATGTTGAGGAGCAATCCATATTCAGAGCTGTGCCCTTTGATCTTAATCAGTAAATATTTCAAAGCCTTTTCACTTCCAGCAAGCAGAGTTGTATTATCTGCATAATGTAGGTTGTTAATGAATCTTCCTCCAATCATGATGCTGCGGTCATCTTCATAAAGTCCAGCTTCTCAGTTCATTTGCTCAGCATAGAGAATGAAGAGATACAGTGAAAAGATATAGTCCTGATACACACCTTTCTTGAGTTTAAACCAAGCAATGTTTCCTTGTTTTGTTTGAAGGACTGTCTCCTAGCCCATGTACAGATTCTTTATGAATACAATTAAGTGGACTGGTTTTCACATTCTTTGCAATGTTATTCATAATTAGTTATGATCCACACAGTCAAATGCCTTTGCATAGTCAACAAAACATAGAAATTCTTTAAGCTTGAGAAAAACAGAGCGTGTTCTTTTTTTTTTTGTATTCTATCTCCAACTCTTTTCCATGTCATATAATATTTGATTTTTTTCTTCTCAAGTGGTCATTTGAAATCTTCTCTTTAGCTCTTTAACTTTATCATGTCTTCTTTTTACTTTAGCTGCTCAACATTCAAGGGCAATTTTCAGAACCTCTTTTGACATGTAATTTGATCTTTTCTTTTTTTCCTGTCCTTTCTTTTACCCTTTGGTTTCTTCATGAATGAGGTCTTTGATACCATGTCACACCTTGTTGGGATTTTGATCATTAGTGTTTAAAGCACTAAATTTGTTCTTGAGGTGGTCTCTGAATTCAGGTGGCATCTACTCAACATCATATCTTGGCTTTCATACACTTGCTCTAATTTTCTACAGTTACAGTTTGAACCTACACATGAGCAATTGATGGTCTGGTTCACAATCTGCACCTAGTCTTGTTCTGACTTTTGATGTTGAGAGTTTTCCATTGTTTCTTTCCATAAATGTAGTCAATTTGGTTTCTGTATGTTTCATCTGATGACTTCCATGTGTAATATCACTGTTTATGTTGGTGAAAAAATGTATTTGTAATGAAAAGGTCGTTGGTCTGACAAATGTCTATTATGAGAGCTATAGCATTATTTCTGTCAACAAGGCCATAGTTTCCAACTATTGAGCATTCTTTGTTTCTCACTTTTGACTCCAGTTACTAGTAATTATCAGTACAACCTGATTGGATGATTGATCTACTTCAGATTGCTGAAGCTGGTAAAAATCTTCCCTATGTTCATTTATAGCCTTAGTGGTGGGTGTGTAAATTTGAATAACAGTCATTTTAAATGGCCTTGTACTTCAGGACAGATCTTAAGATGTGTTTTGAGATGATGAATGTAACCTTATTTCTCTTTAATCTGTCATTCCCACTATAGTTGACCATATGATTATCGGATTTAAAATGCCCCATGCCAGTCCAATTTAGCTCACTGGTGCCAAAATAGCAATGTTTATGCACTCCATTCCCCTTTTCATGATTTGTAATTTTTGTAGATTCATACTATGTTCAGTCCATGTTCCAATTATTGACAGATGTTTAGAGTTTTTCCTTTTCATTTTGAGTCTGCCATATCAGCAAATGGAGGTCCCTGGGGTTTTACTCCCTTCCCATCATTAAGGTAGACTCTACTTTGAGGAGGCAACTCTTCCCCACTCATCTTTTGAGTGCTTTCCAATTTGGGGGACTCTTTTTCTGGCACTATATATAGCAGTATTTCTCTGCTCTTCATAAGGTTTTCAATAGCTAATGGTTTTGGGATTGGGTTAGTCATGTCCTTCTCCCCAGTCTTAGTTTGGAAGCTCAGCTGAAACCTGTCCACCATGGGTGACCCTGCTGGTATCTTTAATAATGGTGACATAGCTTTAAGCATCTCAGCAACACATAAGCCTCCACAGTATAGCAAACTGACAGACATGTGAGGGACTTATAAATTAGACATAATCAAAGATTAACAATAACTTGTTAGATGCCATGAAGTCGACTTTAACTCATAGTGACACTGTACAAGCAAACAAAACAGTCCCTGACATTATGCTTTGCCTGGCATTATTTCAGTGCATCTCTGCTATTCATAGGGTTTTCAGTGGCTGATTATTAAGATTTTTTTGGAGTGGGCTGCCACATGCTTCTCCTATTTTTGAGGTATTGGGGATTGAATCCGGGGCTTCTGAGGGTGCAGTTGTTGTTGTTGTTAGGTGCTGTCGAGTCAGTATCCAATTCATAGCGACCCTCTGTACAACAGGGGAAACACTATTGTCAGTGATTCTCTGTTGTTCATAGGGTTTTCAATGGCAGATTGATTTTTGGGAGGGGGTTGCCAGGTCCTTCTCCCAAGCCTGCAGCTTCTGGTGTTCCCAGGTGGTCTCCCATCCAAGTACTAACCAGGCCTGACCCTGCTTAGCTTCCAAGATCTGATGGGATTGGATGCCACAGGACTACTGCTGCAGGCCCTCTGAGGGTGCAGAGTAATAAGTATAACAGTATATGAACATCTCCCTCCCCCTCTCCAAGCCTTCTCTCTCTCTCTCTCTCTCTCCTCTTTCCCTTCTCTCCCTTTCCCTCTTCCTCTCTCCATCTCTCTCCTTGTCTTTTCTTTTTTCTCCCCACTATTTCAAAATACTTTTTGGTACTTTTATCTTTTCACCTAAAAGAAGCACTTTACAGCTTGTCTGTGGTGTATCTTAATTGTCAGCATCACTGTTCATGTTCTTTGGGACCATAATTAAGTATAATAAGGGTTACTTGACCACAAGTAGTATATCATAGCAGAGGATCTGATAACTGAGATTTCTTCTAAGTGCAAAGGGGGAGGGTAGCATATACAGTGTGACATGCTAGACAGAGGGATGATTCATGTCCTAGGAAGAACAAAGTGAAATAATGATACTTCCTCTCACTAATCAAAATTATATATAATTTAAAACTCATGAATTATTTATTTCTGGAATTTTTCATTTAATATTTCTGGACTATAATTGACCACAGGTAACTAAAACTACAGAATTTGAAACCACAGATAAAAAGGGATGAGTATATGACACAATCACTGCTATTGAACAATTAAAAATATTGAATTGGAAGTATGATCAATACATAATCAAAATATTAAGTAATATTCCACCAAACATAATATACATTTCAGATAAAAATGTTTACTTAGTACTACAATTGAAGCAGTTGTCATAATTTGGGCAGATATCATAAATAATTCTAGAATTCAATAGTACTTCTTTGAATGTGTTTTGTTATATGCTGAATTTGGTGAGGTAAATGATTCAAGAGAATCCAGCTGATTTGTTAGATCCCCAACTCATCTGGTTGCCATCATTCTTTTTTATTATATGTTCATTATATTATAGGCAAATTTTATATATCTACATTTCATAAAGAAAACAATCCCTGACAGCTGGGAGTTGGCCCGGCACTATCGGAATTGCACTGGGGTGATTAGCAGCTGTCCCCGGTCCCCAAACACCCGGTCATCATGTTCTTCTGTTGAACAAAAACAATTTATTAGAATGCTAACATCAGTCAAGGCAACACTGTGACTTTTATTGATCAATAAGAAATAGAATTTATAATCATATTTGAAGAGAGACAAAAGCAATAGCTGTCTTCAACTTGTAAAATGGACAAACCACCTAATGTACTATATGGTTAATTCTGAAAGGTATGATTTAGTCATAGATTATAGATTATTTTCATTTAGTAAAAGATAAATTTCCTTACTTTGAATAAATTTAAATTTTATTTAATTATTTATTTCTTCATCGTGTAACAAAAATAAACAAAAACTTTCCCATTCAATGGTCCCTGGTTATTTGGAGCTGAAATAGACCAAGTCATTAAAAGCCAGTCTTGAAATAATCCATATCATGATTATTAATATGTGTATCAAATCATTGAAAAACAGTTCTTTAATCAATAGGAGGAATAGTTAGGTCAAAGTCCATAGACTCTTTCACTATTCAATTGAAGCATGACAGCTGGAAATAATCACTTCTTATTGTTATTGTTAGGTACTGTTGAGTTGGGTTCAACTCAAAATGACCATATGTACAACAGAATGGAAGACTCCCCAACACTGTGCCATGCCTGGCACTGTCAGTGCTTATCTACTATTCATAGGGTTTTCAATGACAGATTGTTTGGGGAGTGGGTTGCTAGGTCCTTTTCCCATTTTTGTAGTACAGGGATTGATGCCAGAGCCTCAGAAGCTGTTAATACATAGCATAAATTTTTACATCATCAGTGTATAATATAGACCATAGATTGAGGTAAAAATGTATTGACTCATTTATTTAACAATTATATATCTAACTACTGCAAATACAAATGTCATGTGACTTCCTTTCTCTCTCTCTCTCTCTCTATACACACACACACACACACACACACACACACACACATATATATAATGTATGTACATTAGCATATTTCTGCACACATTTAATACCAGTTTATAATTCTTTGTTTTTTATAATGTCAAAAAATTTCCCATCTTAGTTTTGAAGACAAGTTAATCATCTGATACAACAATAACCACAGATGGCATGGAAAGCTTAGATTTCAAATTTGGATAATTTATTATGCTTGGTGATTTAAATAATATTTTCTGAGTTAACTGAATAAAATAGTGGTAACAAATTTTTACAGTTTTCCATTTTCTTGACATAAGATATTTTCTCTTACTAAATTTAAATCTCCCATTGCGCACAATGGGAGAAGGACCTGGCAATCCACTCCCAAGGCAATCCTGAAACAGACAGCCATTGAAAACCCTATGAGGGTCGCTATGAGTTGGATACCGACTCGATGGCACCTGACAACAACAACAACAACAACAACAAATTTAAATCTACATGACTATATATCTAACTATCTATCTACATACACACATATATACACATATATGTATAGATGGATATGCATATATATACATATATATATATATATATATACCTATGCATAATATTTAATTTATGGTGCCCATATATGCTTACATGAACCTACAGCCTGTCCTTATTTCTTAATTTTAAAATCATTTTTTATATTGCATATGAAATTCTGAGACAATTTTACATAACATTCTTCTCATGGGTATTGTTTGTTTTTTAGTTTGTCTAGTATTTCTCTTTTACAAAATACTATGCTAATTATTAGAACAATATTCTCCTCATTTTTATGACAATAACATATTCCAACAATGGATAAAAATTTTATTACCTTGACCACTTGATCTTACTTACATTTTCCTCCCCAGGGATAGAAGTACAAATACATAAGTTTAATATATGGTGAGAGCCACAGCAATAACCAAAGTTGAGAAAACTAATCAAAGAAAATTAAGCCAATATACATGGAGAAATAAAAGCAAACAGTAGAGTCAAAGTCCTAGATTATGGTTTTATAGTTCTACACATACTAAAGGTTAGATTATACTCTTGATCATCTTATAATTCACTTATGGGAAGCGGGCAATATATTCTTCCTTATGACCAGGCTGTGTTGAGCTGTTTTTCCATCACAAGTAATTTTTTTCTGGGAATTGATTTAAACTTCAAAGTCATTTATTAATTTTGTGGAGATTTAAAAGAAAACTTATAGAAAGTATACTTTGTGGAAAGTACTCTTCTAGGAGTAACAACAAATAATTTTTTTAAAGTAAGCTTATCAGTTATATCTGTGTGTGTGTGTGTGTGTGTGTGTGTGTGTGTGTGTGTATGTATGTGTGTGTACCTGTGCCTATACAAGCATACTTATTATGGTGTATAACAAACAGGAATACACACAAGAAAATCAGGTAAAAAGTCAAAGTTACGTTGGTGCTAAGAGATAGACTTGACTATATGGATTTAAAGAAGTGACACATAATGAGCAAAGACAAAATGTGCCTGCCCATCATACTGCCCATCATACTGGCATACTAGGGACAAAGCAGTGGCCAGAATATTCTGAACTCGGACATCTTTGGCATTGGCTAGCTAATGATATGTCCCAAGAACAGGTATTGGTGGGCAGGGTACTTATTTTTGATTTATGTAACCTGAAAATATCTAAGTCTGATGAACAGAAGTCTGAGATAAATCACCAAAATAAAGTGGAACAGCCCCACAAATAATACTAGATTTGAGCCAGTTCATAGCCTGAGTCTTTTAAATTAAGGATATGCTTGGACCTCTTAAGAAGGATAGTACTATGTAGCCAAATGTTTTCTACCATGTATCTGCTAAGTCTTCTACCTAGGGATTTATGATGACTTATCAAGGGGGTTTTACATGCAATGTGAAAAGAAATAAGAACTTTTGGTTATTACTGGATATATTGCCTTGAATCAATAATTCCTGGGAACCCAAAATGCTACTGTGGTCCGTAGTCATACTAGGGGCTTATGAAGGAATTTTTACTTTAGACATTTTCTCAGTGGGCCCATTGGGCATGGATTCTATGACATTTTATATTCAGTCCAGGATGCCTGATAGGGGAAGACCTAATTAATTACTTGAAGAATAGCCACATGGATTCCCTGATCTGTGGAGGGAGAAATATGGTATTAGAGTAAGCCAAAATATGCCACCAGAACTACCTTTCAGCTACAAAAATGTTAAAGTACATTCTGCATACCATATACCACATTACTAGAGGAATGGCAGAGATTAGTGTCATCATTAGAAACTCAAAAGATTCAGGGATCATGATTACTACTACATTCTCTTTCAACTTACCTATTTAGTATATTTGGAAGACAGATGGATTTTAGACATTAGCAGTGCATTGTTGTAAACCTAATTGACTCTTTATTCTAATTACAATAGCTTTTTCCAATGTGATTTCATTGCTGGAACAAATCAACACATCCACTGGGACTTAATATGTGGCTATTAATCTGGTGAATGTTTTTTCTCTACTTTTATTACTTAATGATCATCAGGAGCCATTTTCTTCCAGCTGTCAGGGCCAGCAATACAACTTTTCAGTTCTCCTTCAGGAATGGTACACTTCTTACTTACTACCTGTTATCTATGCTTAAAGGATAAACAGAGAGAATTAGGATGAAACAAGCTGCTCCAATTGTGCTTTGATTTTTTACTCATTCTCTTCTAGGCAAGCGGTGAGATATATATAATGTGGTGATGATATAATATGATGGTGATAAGGCAGCAAGTCCTGCAGGTCTGGGCTATAGACAACATGGTCACAGCCATTGAGCCAAGATGTCTCCAAAGTTAAAATACATGGTGTCAACATGAAGATGTGGAGTTCTGGCTGGGTGGAACACATTAGTTTTGTTTGATGAGTGGTGTTGGCAACTGCTCACAACCAAAATTAAATGTAGTGCCTTGCTTCCTGGTATGGAGTGGCTCTCTCACTCTATACCCCACCCTTTCCTTCCACTTTACCCTAATGTATGCGACTTCAAGGAAAAAGATGCTTAACCACGAGGCCACAGTTTACAGATGAAATATTTTCAGTTGTAGTAACTAAAAATGTATCACATTATGCTGAACCATGCTTTGCTATTGTTTTTTTAGAAGTTATGTGTTGATAAAATTATATATGGAGGTGACAAGTTAGATTTGTCCCATGTCAGTATAACTCAACTAGAATTATGTTTCTGAGAATTTCTTTCTTTATGTCTTGCTCACCTAGGATTTGTTATAAGAGAAATCTGTGCAGTATTTGGAAGGTGAAAAATTAAATAGCTGCCACTTTTAGTTTTAAGTCAGCATAGAGTGAGGCACAACTTCGGTGCATGCAAGTGGTTGTCACTGGACTGGCTCATGTTGTTGGTATGTGAGATCAGGTCCTACAGCTTTCTCTAGGTCACTATTTTCTGCTCTGATCACTGGGACAGTTGAAAGGACACCATTTTCTCCTGTATGTCAATCAGATTGTAGGAATAATGAGAGACTAACTTGAGTTCCAACTTATCTTTGTGGCCTCTCGCTTGCCTTCATATATTCCAGTTTGTTTTCAGTACTTTCTACTTACTGTCCATCTTCCTACCTAACTGCCTTCACTACAGATGCCGCTTCTTCCGTGTCCTATACCAAACTGAGTCAACAGAATTACATAAACTGCTTTTCTAAATACTCCAATTATGAAACATCATATCTGACTGTCCTTATTTGATATCACTACTAATGGCCTTGCTTTTCTGATCAAATCCTGATGGATACAAAGAAAAGAAAAACATATGATATTATTAGTGAGTACATTAACCATTTCATAAATACATGAGAAAAACATCCAACTAAACTCGAGAGGCTGCAGCTGTAACACCCTAACATCTGAGCCTGCCTGATCTTGGAAGCTCAACATGGTCAGCCAGGTTAGTCCTGAGATGATAGACAACCTGGGAATACTAGATGCTAAAGGCTAGGGAGAAGGACCTGGCAATCCACTCCTGAAACAATCTGCCATTGAAAACCCTACGAATAGCAGAGAAACACTAACAATAGTGCTGGGCATGGCAGTGTTGGAGAGTGTTTCATTGTGTTGTACATAGGGTCTCTATGAGTCCGACTCGGCTTGAGGGCACCTAACAACAGTAAAAACAAACTAGAAATGATAAATTACTTCCTTAATTTGTTAATATATTTTTCTAAATCACCTCAATTAAAGATAATATGTCTACAGCCATACCACCCTGGTGTCTGATCTCATCTGACCTTGGAAGATAAGCAGGGTTGGGCCTGGTTTATCCTTGGATGGAAGACTGCCTGGGAATACCAAGTACTGTAGGCATGGGAGAAGAACCTGGCAGCCCACTCATGAAACAGTCACTGGAAACACCATGCATAGCAGAGAAGCACTGACAATAGGGCCAGGCACAGTGTTGGGATTTCATCATAGGGTTGCTATGAGTTGGACCCAACTGCACCTAACAACAAAGATCACTGAAAAAGTTGAAAACATTCATCCTGAGATCATAAATAAAATAAGTGTGCTTAGTATTACCACTTGTATTTATCATATTACTAGAAATCTTAGTTGTGTAATAAGGTAAGAAAATATGAATAACAAGATTTTTTAAAAAGAAATAAAATAAATACATTTAAATCTATTTTAGCAATTGAGTAGAGAGAGAATCTAATACAGTTAATAAATACTTTCAACTAATGTGAAAATTTTAGAAATTTCTTGGCAGTTTGTGCTCTGAGGTCTTCATTGTTATGATAGTTAAATATAGAAAGTAGAACACTGGAATAGAATATATAATAAGGATCCTGAATGATATTTAGAATCACTTTAATTGACAATATTTTTAAAGATATTTTCTCATGAAACAAATATTAACTATTTTTCATAGTTACTAAGCATAAAAAGTATACTTCTTGTAATTTGTAATTTTTCAACTATAAAATTTGAAAAGTTCTTTAATGTAATCAGGTACTTCTTTTAAAGTCAGGTTTCATTTCTGTTGTCCATAAAAATGGTGATATGAGGCTTAGAGAGGTGTATAATTTGTAGATTAATGAACTCCCTCATAATAGGACAGTTGCTTGTCAATTGTGTCATTTACCTATGCTCTTGTCATGTGCCTTATTTAATAATGATAGCTATTTCTGTGTAGACAGAGTCATGTATAAGGCCATATGTAAAACAAAACAAAACAAACTCAGGACAGTTTAAACCAAGTTGTGTAGATTACAAACATCAAAATTTCTTTTATGTTAGAGACAACTTCTACCAGAAAAAGCAGAAGTACATGTATACCTATCAAAGAAAAGTTCATTTAAATTCCATCTAGAGAAGGACCTAATCAAGATTTGCAACTCCACACAATATTAACAAACTAAAAGTTTGCACCAGAGTTAAAGAACACTAAAGGATTATCCACGGATTTTAAAGATGAACATAGGGAAATCACTGGCAAATAAGCAGATAACATTTTAAAAACCTGCCTTGTCTATAACTACAAGGAGTTGCAAACAGGAGTAATCAGGTGTGGGGAGGTTGGAGGAGAACTTGTACTTGTTTAGCAGGGAAGGGACCCACTTTGCTTTCTTTGACTCAGCATCATTAGTTGAGAATGATGAATCCTGCATTCAAGCCTACTTGACAGCTCCAGAACAGAGGTGAGCATCTGGAGAAAAATAAAGACTGACACAGAAAAAAAAAAAGCCTACGATTTGAGAGATTTATCTTTAACCTAACTACTCCTCTAAGTGACTGACTCATCAAGACACAAGGGACAAATTGACATTGACATTGTAAACTTGGCATGAGGTAAACAAATGAACTCACACACCAAAAATATTCCCAGGTTCTAATTGTCCATTTTCTGAGGTCCCTCTATAATAACCTCATGGGGTTGAATTAAATAAATACTGTCAAAGCCTTACTCTTGAACACATTAAAAGAGAAATATTTAATTAGATCTTGGAAAAATAGATGTAACAAATGATTCTGTCGACATGGATAAAAGTTTATAGCAGCTCCGAACTACCTGAAGTATAAAATAGATTCAATGTAGTTAATCCATTATCACAGAAAATCATCTAGTTTTATACATTGTTTATGCTAATATATAAAATAAATCACCTTTTTGAAATAATATAGCTATACTAAATGAATAAAGGGGAAGTTTGATAATCTTGTTGCAGAAGAATCACTTTTGGACCCTATTAAAAGTACAGATATATTACATTCTCATTGGAGATGTGGTTACAATGGCAGAGTTTTAAAATTTCATGTATTTTCTTAAACTTTTTTCCTTATTAGTTAAAAAAATCTAAACACTAAGTGGACACCCTGCTACACCCTGTAATCTCAGCTACTCAGGATGCTAAGGCAGGAGGATTGCCAGTTTGAGGCTAAAAGCAACCTGCACAACATACCAAAATCCTACCTCAAAATAAAAAATAAAAAAGGGGCTAGGCATGCAGCTCATCTATAGCACATTTGTCTATCATGTACAAAGCCCTGTCTTCAACTCTCTCTGTATGAAAAAAATAATTTTAAATACTAAAATAATTTAAAAATACTTCAAGTAATTCTGAAACTCAGCCTAGGGTCACAAATTGACTTTTTTCTTCCATTTATACATTCATAGTTATATTTTATAACTAAACAGAAAAATACTAGAGAAGGTATTGACCTATAGATGGTAATTAAACTAATTCACTGTGATGGTGATCCTAGAACTTTGATTTCATATCAGGGTTGGGATTTAGCTCAGTTGGTAGAATACTTGCATTGTGGGCTCCGAGGCCCTAGGTTTGATCCCAAGCACTGTAAAAAATGGGAGAAGGTCCTGGCAACCTACCTGCAAAACAATCCTAAACAATCAGCTATTGAAAACCCTATGAATAGCAGAGAAACATTGACATGGTGCTGGGTATGGCACAGTGCTGGGGAGTGTTTCTTTCTGTTGTACATAGGGTCACTATGAGTCAGATTCAAATCGAAGGCACCTAACAACAACATAATTTGGATCAGAAATTGTACAAGTGGAAATCAAAGAGTATCCTATGTGATATGCATATGAACATTCTCTCCTGAACCAATATTGTACCCCCTTTCGTCTTTTTATTTAACCTACAGTCCTTGTTTGCTTCCTGTTCCCCTCTCTACCCTCGATCTCACTTTCTCTTTCCTTTTCTATTGTCATATGACATTTTGATGAATGGAAATTTTCTAATTGTTTCCACTATTGGAAATGTAACAGTAGAAGTTTGAATACTAGATATTGTTAGAAGCATCTTTAAGAGATGCTTTACTAAAGCTGCTATCTATAGACCTGATGGAAATCAAGCAGAAGGCAAATAATTATTTTATAAGAGATCAATGACACTCTCCTTAGCTCCTCAGTTTTCCAAATTTTTTACCATTTATTTTAAATGTAATCTATTTCAAGTATATGTCCTTTGTTTGTCTTTAAAAATTCATGCAGATAGTTAGTGGAATTATAATCAGTGCACCCATAAATCTGGTGTCTTTTCAAGGGATAATGTAGATCCACAGTAACCAAAACCTCATGATACTGGCTAAAAGTAGACACATAGACCAATGAAGCAGAGTAGATACCCCAAAAATAAATCCATGCATCTACAGAAAACTGATTTTCAAAAAGGACCCAAAAGCATATATTGGAGAAAGGTGAGCATGTTCAACAAATGGTGTGAAAACTGGATATCTACCTTCAGAAAATTCAAACTTGGTCCCTTTCCTTCTACACAAAAATAAATTTGAAATATAGTGTTCTTTTTATGTTTATACCATGTGATACAACAATAATAATAAAAAAAAAAACACTGGAGAGGCCCTCTGGTCTCTGTGACAGCAGTCACTCTTGTAAAACCTAGATTATAGTGAAAGATTTTGTGCAATTTTCAGAATAGTTGGTCATGTAGTGATATAAGAAATGACAAAAATGTTTAGGACATTGCTTAATTCTAAAAAGACAAAATAATGTTTAAATGTTTAAAGTGTATCAAATTGAAAATAAACTGTCTCATACTGTATAAGTGATTATATTTTAAAAAGGATAAAATATGCATCACAGTAAATTGTTCTCAAGAGCAAGTGTAAAATGAAAGGTAAACATAGAATTTAAGTTCCTTATATATTCTGGAAAATAATTGCCAGACGAACATTGACAAATATTTTCATCCATTCTGTTGACTGTCATTTAATTCTTCATGGTTTCTTTGCTGTGCAGAGCTTTTTTTGTTTGATGTAAATCCATTTGTCTATTTTTGCTTTTGTTTCCTGTATTTTTGGGGTCATCTCCAAAAAAATCACTGCTTATACCAATGTCTTGAAGTGTTTATCCAATGTTTTCTTATGGTAGTTGTAGAGTTTTAGGTCTGACGTTTAGTTCTTTGATCCATTTTAAATTTATTTTTGTGTAGGAGATAGGGAGCAAGTTTGAATTTTTTGCCTGTACATATCCAGTTTTCAAAGTACCATTTGTCGAACAGGCTGATGTTTCTCCAATATACACTTTTGGATCCTTTGTCAAAATCAGTTGTCCATAGGTGCATGGATGTATTTCTGGGGTATCTACCGTTTCATTAATCTGTGTGTCTATTTTTAGCCAGTACCATAATGTTTTGATTATTGTGGCTCTGTAGTATCCCTTGAAATCAGGTATTGTGATGGTGCCAGGTTTTTTTGTTCTTGTTAAAGATTTCTTAAACTATTCAGGGTCTCTTGTGCTTCCATATGAATTATTAATATTATTATTTTGAGACAACTTCTCACCGAATAACCCAGTGTGGATTGAAACTCCCTCTATAGTACATGCTGATTTCAGACTAATGATCCTCTTTTTTAAGCCTCTGAGGGCTTGGATTATAGGTATGTGTCACCATGCCCAGCCCATATGAATTTTAGGCTTGTTTTTTCTAGTACTGTGAAGAACGTTTCTGGCATTTTGATGGGGTTTGCATTGAATCTGTAAATCACTGATGAAGGATTATTATCAAGGCTATACTAGGAATCTATACACCATGACACATGCCTGCAATTTCAGTGGATCAGGAGGTGGAGGCAGGAAGATCATGAGTTCGAGGCCAGAGGCAGCCCGGGTGAATTAGTGAGACCCTGACTCAAAGTAAAAGAAATTTAAAAATGAGCTGGGAGGGAGTTGGCAGCCCAATGCTTGCAAAGTACTTGTGAGGTTCTTGATTGAATCCCCATGTACAACAATAACACCAAAGACTCAACTATACAATGAACTCAAAGAACTTAAAAAACAAGTAAGCTAATTTTAAAATGGGCACATGATCTGAAAAGACACTTCTCCAAAGAAGAAATACAAATGCCCAACAGACATATGAAAAAAATGTTCAGTATCATTAACCATCAGGGAAATACCAGTGAACACTATAGTGAGATAGTTCACTCCAGTTAGAAAGGCTATTAGCAATTAAGAAAAACAATAAAGCAAGCAAGCAAACAAACAACAACAACAACAACAAAAAACCTGGAGAGAATGTGGAGAAAAAAGAACTCTCATACATTGCTAGTGAGAAGCTAAATGAATATAGCTATTATGGAAGCCATTAAAGAATTTCAAAATTAGATTTATAATATAATCCAGCTATCCCAGTTCTGGTTATGGATCCAAAAGAAATGAAACTAGCATATCAAAGAAGTGCGTATGCACCCATGTTTATTGTGGCATTATTCACAATAGCCAAGAAACAGGAATAACCTAGGTAACCATCATCTGATGAACAGAGGAAGAAAATGGCTATATCTAGGCAAAATGGGATATTATTTGTCCATAGAGAAGAATGGAATCTTGTAATTTACACAAAGGGGATGCAGCTAGAACACATCAAATTAGGAGAATCACAGAAATAGAAGTACCATATCATGTGTGGAAGCTAAAAAATGAGTTGTCCTGAATGCAGAATAATGATTGATAGAGGCTGGGAAAGGTGAAGAGGTAAGGGTAGATATAAGGAGGTTCAGTTTGGTGCATATTGTATGTATGTGTTGAAATACCATTCTGAACCAAAACAATATGTAAAATTAATACATGCATTCAAAAATAAAAAATTTTAACGTACTTTCACATTTTTTAAGTTAAATACAGTCTAATTTTTCTATCACAGCAAGGGATCAAACCCATAGCTTTACACATGCCAATTAAGCACTGTACTGCTGAACTGCATCTTCAGCCTTCTAAAGTTTCTAAATATCTAAACCATTTAATTTTTTAGGTATACCATTGAGAAATTACTCAGGAAATTTTTTCTTTAGAAAAATGTCAAATTTATAGCTCTGAAGTTAAAAAAATAAGATCCAGGTACCTTTATGAGTGAGGTAATTGAAAAATAGAAATGAAGTATAAGTAGAATACAAAGCAATTAAAGTTTTACACAGAAAAGAATTGTGACATGTTTTTCTCTAAAAACTCCCTCCCTCCCACCCTCCCTCCCGCTCTTTCTCTCTTTCTTTCTTTCTTTCTTAGGCCATTTTCTTCCTTGGTACAATGATATTTAGAACTGCAAATTTCTTTTATAGTTTTTATGTAACCAATTTAGTTCTTCTGTTTGTTCTGATACATGCAAGTTGGTGGTTAACATATAAACCTGAATCATTTTATTATCTAATGATAGTATTGAATAGATTAAAATAGTAATGATATCTTACCTTAAAAATACATTACCTGTTCTGGAATTTCTTGAGAAGGGATAACTATAAACATCTATTAATAATTGGAATGTAGAATATATGTAGTATAAATCTAGGAAAATTAGAAATCAAAAGGGAAATGGAGGACATCAACATTGACGTTCTAGACATTAGTGATCTAAACTGGCCTGGAATGGGACACTTTAAATCAGATAATCATATGGTTTACTCTGTTGGAAATAACAGATTAAAGAGAAATGGGGTTACATTCATCATCTAAAAAGATACTTCATGATCTGTCCTGAAGTACAAAGGTATCAGTGATAGAATAATATCCATATGCCTACAAGAAAGGTCAGTTAATATGACTATCATTCAAATTTATGCAACCATGAGTAAGGCCACAAATGAAGATAGGGACAATTTTTATTAGTTTCTACAATTTGAAATAGGTCAAAGGTGTAATCAGGATGCACTGATAATTACTGGCAACGGGAATGCAAGAGTTGGGGAAAAAAGTAGGCTCAGTAGTTGGAAAGTATGGCTCAGTTACAGAAACAATACCAGAGAGTGCATGATAGAATCGTGTCAGACCAACAACCTTTTCATGGAAAACATTTTTACACCAACATAAACTGGACTATAGACACTGAACTCAACAGATGGAACATACAGGAACCAAATGGACTACTTTTTGTGGGAAAATACAATGAAAGAGGTCAAAATCAAAAGTCAGAACTAAACCAGGTGCTGATTGTGGTTCAGACCATCAGCTACTCATAAACAGGTTCAAACTGAAACTGAAAAATTAGAACAAGTATGCAAGAGGTAAGGTCTTACTTTGATTGTAGCCCTCCTGAGTTCAGAGACAAGCTCAAGACCAGATTTCATATGTTAGGCACTAATCATCAAAGACCAGAAGACCAGAAGACTTGTGGCATGACATCAAAGACATCACTCATGAGGAAAGAAAAATGTTACTAAAAAGACAGGAGAAAAAGAAAAGACCAAATTCCATGTCAAAAGAGACTCTGAAATTTGCCCTTGAACATTGAGCAGCTAAAATAAGACATGATAAAGTTAAAGAACTAAATAGATTTCAAAGGACAGCTCAAGAAGACAAAATCTAATATGATAATGACATGTGCAAAGAGATGGAGATAGAAAACCAGAAGGGAATAACATGCTCTGTTTTTCTCAAGCTTAAAGAATTGAAGAAAAAAAAAATCAAAGCCTCAGGTGGCAATAGTGAAAGATTCTATAGGGAAAATATTAAACAATGCAGGAAACATCAAAAGAAAATGGAAGGAATATGCAGAATCATTGTACCAAAAAAAAATTGATGCATGGCCAACCATTTGAAGAAGGTGCATATGATTAGGAATCAATGGTATTGAGGTACAAAGTGGAAGCTCCCTTAAGTAATTAGAGAAACAGAAGCCTCCAGGAATCGATGGAATATTGGCAAACAGGTACAGTGCTGGAGGTGCTCACTTGCTTATGCCAAGAAGTTTAGAAAACAGCTACTGACTGACTGGAAGAGATTTGTCCCTATTACCAGGAAAGGAGGTCCAACTGAATATGGAAATTATTAAACAATATCATTAATTTCACACAAAAGTAAAATTTTGCTAAGGATAATTCAAAAGTGACTGTAGCAGTTTATAGACAAGGAACTGCCAGAGAATCAGTCTGAATCCATAAGAGGGCATGGAACCAGGGACATCATTCCTGATGTTAGATGGATATTAGTTGAAAACAGAGAATACCAGAAAGATGTCGGTCTATGTTTTATGGCCTACACAAAGGCATTTGATTATGTGTATCATGAGAAACTATGGATAACATTGCAAAGAATCAAAATAACAGCACATAATTGAAGAAATGAGGAATCTGTACATGGAACAGAAGGCAGTCATTTTCCAACAGAACAAGGGAAAACTGCCTAAAGTCAAGAAAGGTGTGCATTAGGACTGTATCTTTTCACAGTACCTCTTCAGTTTCTATTCTGAGCAAATAATCCCAGAAGCTGGACTTTATAGAGATGAATGCAGCATCAGGATTTAGGGGTAGAAGACTCATTAAAAATCTGTGTTAGGCAGATGACACAACTTTGCTTGGTGAAAGTGAAGAGAATTTGAAACATTTATTGATAAAGGTCAAAGAACACAGCCTTCAATATGGCTTATGCCTCAACATAAAAAAATAGAAATTCTTACAATTGGGTCAGTACACTTTATGATAAATGCAGAAAATATTGAGGTGTCCAAGATTTTGCTTTACTCGGTTCTACAATCAATACCCATGGAAGCAGCAGTCAAGAAATCAAAAGACACATTGCATTGGGAAAGCTGTTGTGAAAGACCTCTTTAAATTGCTGAAAAGTAAAACTGTCACATTGAAGATGAAGATGCTCCTGACTCATGCCATGGTATTTTCAGTCATATTGTATGATTGTGAAAGGTGGACATTGAATAAGGGAGACAGAAGAATTGATGCTTTTGAATTATAGAGTGGTACACAAATATTGAATGTACCATGGACTGCCAAAAGAACCAACAGATCTTAGAAGTGTAACCAGAGTGCTCCTCAGAAGCAAGGATGGCTAGACTGTGCCTGATGTATTTTGGACATATCAGATGGGACCAATCCCCAGACAAGGACGTCATGTTTGGGAGAGTAGAGGGTCAATGAAAAAAAAGGAAGATCCTCAAGTGTATGGATTGATACAGTGACTGCAACAATGGACTTAAGCATAAAAAGATTGTATGCCTGTTACAGAGTTGGGAAGTGTTTGTTTTGTGGTAGACAGGATTGCTATGAGTTGGACCCAACTAGATGGCACAATACGATAGCAATTTCAATTTGTCCATTTGTTCAGATAGATATAAGCTAATGGATAACATGTAAACCTTAATAATTTTATTATCTAATGATAGTATTGAATAGGTTAGAATATAATTAACGTCTTCACTTCAAAAATACATTATGAATTATTTTGAACTTTTCTTTTTTTTTTTTTAATTTTTTGGTTGTTTCTGTTTTTTGCTTTTGTTTTAGCACCTGGGAGTTAAACCCAGGGCCCCACACATACTGTGCAAGTGCTCTACCTCTGGGGTGCACCCCAGTCCATTTTTTATTTCTTATTTTTTATTATTTATTTTTTTTTTGTGGTACTGGGGGTTGAACCCAGGGCCTCGCGCCTGCATGCTCTGCAAGTGCTGGACTGCTGAGCTGCACCCTCAGTCCATTTTTTTAGTTTTTGAGACAGGGTCTCGCTAAATTATGCAGACTGCCTCTGGTCTCAAACTTGCGATCCTCCCGCCTCTGCCTTCCAAGCCGCTGGGATTACAGGTGTGCGCCACCACGCCCAGCCCATTTTTTATTTGTTTATTTTGAGAGAAGTTCTCGCTAAGTTATGCAGGCTGTTTCTGGCCTCATTCTTGTAATCGTCCTGCCTCAGCCTCCTGCATCATTGGGATTACAGGTGTGTGCCACAGACCTAAACTAAAATTTCCCAAATTCTGTGTATTTAAGTAAACCATTACAAATATCTGTGGCTTGTAAATACACCCTACTTAAAAAAAATAAAGAAAAACATGAAATTACCTGATGTGATTACCACTCATGAAAAATTACACTAAAACTTTGCAGTTAGGAGAGAATTACAATGTTAAGTTAAAACATTTAAATAAGAATAATTATTGTACACATTTTGAATTAAATGTTCACTATATTGAATCCCTGGAGAAGGACATCATGTTTGGAAGAGTGGCAGGTCAACGCAAAAGAGGAAAACCCTCCACCAGATGGATTGACACAGTGTCTGCAACAATGGGCTTAAACATAAATAAGATCGTTTGCCTGGCACAGAATCGGCAAGTGTTTCGATCTGCTCTACATAGGGTTGCTATGAGTCGGACTTGACTCAACGGCACCTAACAACAACAACAATATTGAATCCCTGTTTGAGGACATGTTAATTATATCATTACTGAACTCTCTTAGATTGGGATTTCACATATTCACAGCAGCTCTATATTTCATTTTCCCTAAACTTTTAGCTGCATTTCAGTTAGAGAAGCTCAGCTATCTTCTGAGTAATGGGATTTAAACAATGAAATGAAATCCCTGACTGTAATGGTACTTTGCTTGAAATCTTTCTGTTTGAGATGATAGGTAAGTGCACCAACTTGCCAGGTACTATTTTTACTTATGTGATTCCATGGTAACAAATTATCTTCACCTTAGCCAGGGTTTCTCACACAAAATTCCCTAAGCTGTCATTAATCTATAGGCAATAACACATAACCAAGTAAGATTATTAATGAATTAAAATTAAGCACCATGCACCTTGCCCAATACCTAAATTAGAAAATAAGATGTAATTTTCAGACTAAAGATTTAAAAATAAATTAGATTGGTTTATGTGTGAAGAAACTTAAACAAGAATTTTAATTTTTCATTGTATGTGAACAACCTTGTTTATATGATAAATATGCATATTTATTCTTATTCAATATATTTGAATGATAAAGGTAAATTATTTTTCATAAGGGCTTTACATAAAAAATGAAAACATATCCAGTTTTGCACACACCAAAAACTCAGCATTCATGTCAAAAATTCACATTTTAAAAGAAAGTATAAAATATTTATAGGGGGACTTAACATGGTAAGTCTTCATGTTCAGTTCAAAATTAATTTAGATTTTTATGACAGTGGAATCCAAGCTCTGTGAATTTAATTTTATGTCAAGATGAAGTACTGTCAAATTATCTTTTTATTTATCCTTCATTCCATTTTGCTTTAATTCTTCTTTTCTAATTTTAATGTGTTGACATAGTTATTTATACCTTCCTTTTATTTTTTTTCCTGGAGTGTTGAACCCAGAGCTTTGCACATCCTTTACAAGTACTCTGCCACTGAGCTGCACTCCTGGCCCCATTTTCATTTTTTTAATCTTGAGACAGGATCTCACTAATTTACACAAACTGCCTCTGGTCTTGAACTTGTGATCTCTTGCCTCTGCCTTCTGAGTTGCTGGGATTGCAGGCATGCACCACGAAGGTTGGCTATAACTTCTTTGATTTTCATGTTGTGACTTTAAAATGACAAATTTTAAGACTGCATCATTTTATTTTTAATGATTATATGTTTCTTTATATGTCAATACATAATTTACTAAATCATTTTCTATGGATATGTAAACTATTTCAGTATTTTTCAATTACAGCAAGATTCTCCTGGTCATCAGCTTGAATATAACTTATAAGTTTACTATTATTACTTTGGGATTTCAAGAGATGGATATCAGTGTTAACAACTTTGAATACTTTGTCTTTCCAAAAGATGTTGCATTATACAGTTTCAGAGTTGAGTGTACAGATTCTCTTACAACTTTAACTGAACAAACAAATTCATAGCAAAATTTTTGTTCAATCTGCTGAAGTCCCACTTTTTCATCTGGTTGGATGCTATCCAGTGCAATGAAAAACAAAATAAATAACACAAATCGCACTATCACAATCTATGGGGCTCCCCTTTAGTATTCAAGTGCATATGTTTCTAGCTTTGGCTACAGTTTTAGACAGTGAATGATCAGAGAGCAGAAAGTTAATTTCTTGGATAGAATAATTTGTAGAGAAATTAGATATGATATGTTCATAACTATAATAAAGCTGCAAATTCTAATTGTATTGAAGACTAGTGAGGAATAAGTCTGAGAAACTACAGCTTGAAATTTTTCCCAGTATTCAATATAACCATCAGAAAATGAGGCAAATAGTGATAGTGTGAGACAATTACACTTGTGACATGGATTAGAATTTGATCTCTTGCAAGCAATTGTCAGTTATGGCCTTAAATGAAAAAAAATTGACACATTTAAAGAGCTATATAATATATTAGCAGTGGAAAAAACTTTCTTTTAAAAAATTTACATTTTGTGATATTTTTATACTTACAGACGAGTTGCTTAAGTTGTACAGAGATCACATATATCCTTCACCTAGTGTCACCTAACACTAACATCTTACACAACCATGATGCAACAATAATTTATTTAAATTAAGAAATTAGCATTTGCCTGATACCATTAAGTAAATTAGCAGCTTTTCTCGGAGTTCACCAATTTTTCCAATGTCTTTGTCTATTTTAATATCAAATTCATGACAGCATTGTGTGTTTAATGGATGTGAGTTGATCTTCTCCAATCTATGATAATTTTTCAGTTTTTTCCTTGTCTCTCATGACCTTGGCACTTTTGAAACACAGTGGTTATATTTTCAGAATTCCACCAGTTTGTGTTTTTTGATATTTCATCATGAGAGCTCATGTATTTGGGTCAAAATTCCCATAGTGATCTTTTGAACTCATTGCATCTTATCAAGAATTACATGAAATAAACATGCCTTATTAATAGTGAAATATAACCCTGATTATTTGGTTAGGGAACCATTATCCTTAAATATAACTTTTTTCAGTGAAAACATTTCAAATTTTATAATGGAGACATAGAATTCAATGCTATGTATAGCATGTTGAATAAAATCAGCATGAAAATTTAAGATGGTAGTTCTCTACAGTTAATGTACTGTTACACTATCAACACTGAAAAATTCAAAGTAGTGTCTATTAAAGGCTGATACATTTATATAACTATTTGTGATATATTTTCCTGATTTGTATATTTATACATTTGAAATGTTTCTATTGCTTATTGAAAAAGGGTCTCCTACGGGAAACAGTAAAGTTTTGTCAACTGACCAGCCATTAACTAAAGACTAGTTTAACCATTATTCACAGTCTGTAAAATCTGTGTATTCCCAGAATGTAAAGTCCATGTTAAGCTATGGATAACACTGTACTATATCCACATCCTTCTCCTCTTTTTTGAATGGAATCTTCTTGAGTTGAACTTTTACCAAGGGCCTATCTTGTTGGTTTCCAAAGGAGTTCATGTTATTGAATATGTTATGGTGTTATTCTATGTTGTTATTGTTAGATGCTGTTCATTCAGTCAGGTCCGACTCCTAGTGACCCGATGTACAACAGTATGATATACTCCCCATCATTGTGCCATACCTGGCACTATTGTCAGTGCTTTACTATTTATAGGGTTTTCAAAGGCTAATTATTTTGGGAATGGGCTGCTGTGTCCTTCTCCCAATATAATATTATAGTATAATATTATGTATACCTAAGATTTTCAAAGAAGGTGACAATAAGAATACAAACAAGCCATAAAAATTAATTTCAGGTTGGGAGCTGAGGTACATGCTTATAATCCCAGTACTAGGGAGGGTGAGGCAGGAAGATTGCAACTTTGAGGCCAGAGGCAATTTGTGCAATTTTGCCCAATCCTATCTCAAAATAAAAATGTGAAAATTAGATTGGGTTTGCAACTTAGTGGTGCAGTGCTTATTTAACATATGCAAAGCTCTAGTTTCAACCTCCAGTACTGAAAAAGAAAGAAAGAAAGAAAGAAAGAAAGAAAGAAAGAAAGATTGATTTGAGATTTGAGCTGGATTCTGTGAAGCACACCCCGAATGCCAGCTAATTAGAAGGCTGAGGCAGGCAGATCAGAGGTTCAAGAAAAAACCCTGTCTCAAAATAAAAAGATAAAATATGGTAGGGGTGCAGCTCAGTGGGAGAGCACCTGCCCAACAGGTAGGAGGCCCTGGGCTCATCCCTCCATTACTGAAAAAAAAAATCAAATCCAGTATGGATAAAATAACTGTAAATGAGGAAATAACTTGTGAATTGTAGAAAATATGTTATGAGAATAATGAAATTAAGTGATAGATTTAGAGAAAACAAACTCAGAAATCATAAGTAGGGTAACCAAAGATTAGTACTTACCTGAGGGTGAATTATAGTCCTGCTTGGTCCTTAATTGCTATAAGTTTAATCAGAAATTCCAAACTTCCACTCTAGGCTTTATTAAAATTTACAACTATTTCTATGCAATCAACTGAAACACAAGAGAAATAATCCTTGTATCAGGTAGCAAATTCACTCATTATTCACATCCCCCAAGGGAAGTATTGTGATTCTTGTTCTCCATGTTAACAACATGACTATATAAATCTCTATTTCTTTGGTGAATTTGTTTGTTTTTGTTGTTATTTTTAAAGGGGGTCTCAGTATATTGCCAGACTGGTCTCAAACTAGCCATCCTCCTGCCTCAGCCTTAGCAGGGTGTGTGCCAATGTGTCTGGCTTTTCTTCTTGAAGAAGTTTTGTACTTTAATGATAATTATTATTTAGCAGGGACAAATGGATGTTTCAATAAATATTTCAATACTTTTTTTCACCATCAGTAATTTTTAAGAATGTGTCATGGCATCTCTTAGTATGAATACAGCTTTCAGATTATTCTTATTTTGAATGAAAAACATTTTTAAAAAGCTAAATCTTTCCATCACAATATGAGTGGGCTTTCTGAAAATATGACCTATTCTTAACTATGTTTCTTATGACACGCCTGTCTGGAGGATGACCATGGGCTCTGAAATTTATTGTTGGGTCCTAGCCTCAAATAGATCTCTGGTAAATGCTAAGTACAGTTTAAATAAAGTACCTGGCCAGTTACACACTCAAGAACATCTACCTCCTCTTAGATATTATTATCTTTGGGACAATAAAAACACATTTGCTGTACAATATACTATAAGCAGTTAAACTGGAAAGTCAGGAATTTGTGCATAGTACTTAGACATAAGAACCACACAAATTATCAGGAAAAAAATGAAATATCGTAGGAGGTAAGATATAAGTTATGCATATATACAGCGGAGAAAATATCTTTTCTTCCCAGGAAAATATTTACAAATCCCCATGGACTGAAAGATCACAATAGAAGTCAAAGATATATAAGGAAAAGATAAAAGCTCTACTAGCTAGGTTTAAGCCTGCAGTGGTAGTGCGGTAGCATCTGATCCCATCAGCTCTCAGAAGCTGAGCAGGGTCAGGCCTGGTTAGTACTTGAATGGGAGACTGGCTGTGAACAACAGATATTGTAGGCTTGGGAGAAGGACTCAGGCAACCCACTTCCCCCAAAAATCAATCCGCCATTGAAAACCCTATGAATAGCAGAGAAGCACTGACAATAGTGTTTCTCCTGTTATATATAGGGTCGCTATGAGTCAGATACCAACTCGATGGCACCTAACAACAACAACAAGCTAGGTTTAAAAATAGTCCAATTATTCAGTACTGTAATATCATAATGCATATTATGTTAGTCAGCTTTCTGCCACTGTAACAAATAGATAATCAACTAATAAAGAGAAAATGTTGGACATGGTGGTGCATGGCCCTCAAGAGGCTGAGGAAGAAGGATTTCAAGTTTTGAGTTTGAGAGAGAAGTGGGGGTCAGGGAGGAGGGAGAGAGAGAGTGTTAGAGTGTTTTATTTTGGCTCACAGTTTTGGAGATTCCACTCTGTGATGGAGTGGCCTCATTATTTCTGGGTCTGCAGAATGGTAGCCTGCCTGGCATGGAGCTTGTGGCTGAGCAAACCACTTACCTCATGGCCAAAATGTGAGGCAGAGCAAGAAGAGGGCGTGGGGTCTCAATATCCCCTTCAAGGACGTGCCCTCAATGACGGAAGGTCTTTCTACTGGGCCTCATCTCTTAATGTCTCTACCACCTCCAGTAGTACTAAGTTAGAAACTGTTTTATTTCATTTCATTTTATTTTTATTTTTATTTTTTTAACACATATGGCTTTGGGGGACATTTAAGATACAAGTTATAACATATGATACGCAATTGATACTTATTTTTTCAACTATAACTATAATTACATTGTATTAAACTAAACAAACAGCTTATTCAGTTTAAATAAAACAATTCTAAAATACATTGAAGTAAGGGTCTACTAATCAGAATTCAGACCTACTTAGAAGGTCAATGGGAGAGTTTATTTTTTCAGAGTTCAATATGTGCTATCTTTGCAGCCAATCAAATAAATTGTAAAGACCACTTTTCCAACAATTTTGGAAACCCAAATGCTTTTGCTTATCAAATTATTGTAGGCTTGAGAGGTTAAGAAAGAGTTAACTAAGAAAATTTTGTGACCACTGATATAAAACTTTTAAGTAATTGTGTTTTAAAATTACATATTTTGATACTTCCACATTCCATTTAGCAATAGCCATAGTGATCTTATGAACCTACATGGGATATGATGAATGATATTAAAGATACTGGCTTTTGTTGTTGTGATTTCTAAGTCTGTCAGAATTTATGTGCTGAAGTATAACTGAAACGACTGAACATTTTGTTCTGTGCAGTAGAGTGGATAATTGAGGCAAATAGCTGATTAGTGCCATCTCAAAGAGCATGTTTTTACTGTCTTGCAAGAAATGTTGGATTAGTCTTATAAATTTGACTTTGGATAATTACCTCAATTATGTATGTTCCAAAAGAGACTTTATATTCATTTGTAAGCCATTTTTATAGTCATCAGTTTTTTTAACTCTAAAACTTATCTTTGTCCGTATCAAATAAGTCTACATTTTCAATGTTTACTATAATCTTATGAAAATGGTATCAGATATAAACTACATTTTTTTCAAATTAAAAATTACAGTCAATATAATATCTTTTAAGTAAATTCCACCATTGGATTTCTTTTACTTCTTAAATTATAGCCTGAAATGGCATATTCATGAGCATAACCTAAAATACATTCATGAAATAATTTTAGCCATATTTTTCTGACTTTGTTACATATTTAATGAATGACATACTAGACACACTAAAAATTTAGAGATCATTTTGTCCACTTTATTGATATGTGAATTGTGTTGCTCATTGTTATTTTAGAACCCAGAGCAATATTTTCTTGATGAATTAAGTGATCAAGATGATTTTTGGGCTTATTAGAATGTGACTTTACCTCATCTACTGATATATCTTCAGTCTCCTTTTTTTCTCCTTTTGTATGCTAATGGGGATCATACCTAGGGTCTGATTCATGTTAGGCAATCACTCTACCTCTGATCCATATCCCCAGCCTGTCTTTAGTATTTTTAATAATACAGGATATATTTAATAAACAGTTGTTAGGTGCCATTGAGTCTGTGTCCATCCCATAGCAGCCCTAGGTAAAACAGGCTTAATAAAGGGTAGGTATTTGCAAATAGTTTTGAGTGAATGGGTTTTCACACTTGTTATACTTTTTTGCTAAAGTACTTGCAAGTTGTTTCTTCTTTATGCAAATAAATCGAAAAATGCCAAATACCATAAAATAGATGCCATATCATTTTTGTCAATTTCATATGTATCAGAGAAGCAGGGACATAACTTAAGTACAGTGTCCACCATTAGAGCTCATTTTTCCTTCAAATTTTTTTATAAATAGCAAGTTGCAAAATATAAAATATACTGCTAAATCTTTTTATATACTATGTCTAGGAAAGCCATTTGGACAGGAATCTCTTAAAGTTTCCTTATTATATTTATCTAATATATTATACTTATTATATTTATTATATAATATATAATATATAATATATATTATATATTACATATTATTATATATTATATATTATTATATAATATATAATATATAATATTATATATATTATATATTAATATATATTATATATATTTATATATTTATATTATATTTATTATATTATATATTATCCTTATTATATTTATCTAATATATTAGGTTCTACTCATAATCTCATCACATTTAATGCAAAGCTGTGTTTAATAATGTATGACTATCAATTAGTAGTTTCAATGAGAATATTGCAAATCTATCTCCAAAAAGAAATGCAATTTCATTTTATAGACATGATGACAGAATCTTGTGCTATTTAAATTTCCATAAAATGTAGTTCTCTTTTTGAAAAGTCTGTCATTGTAATTTTGATGGAGATTGCACTAAATCTGTATATCACTTTTGGTAAGATAGTTATTTGAACAGTATGAATTCTTGTGGTCCATGAGCAAGGAAATTTCCTCCATCTTTTAGTATCTTCTGCGGTTTCTTTCTCTAATGTTTTGAAGTGTTCCTTGTAGAGATCTTTATGGTGCTTGGCTAGGTTGACTTCTAAATATTTATTTTTTCAGTGTGCAATCATGAATGGGATCATTGTCTTTATTTCCTTCTCTTCCTTTTCACTATTGGTGTAAAGGAATCTTGCTGACTTTTGTGTGTTAATTTTGTATCCTGCTACTTGGCTGAAGGAGTTAATTAACCTAAGGGTTCTCTAGTGGAATTCTTGGGGGTCCTTTAGGTAAAGGATCATGTCATCTTCAAATAAGGATAATTTTACTCCTTTCCCTTTCTGTATCCGTTTAATTTCTTTCTTTTTCTTGATTGGTCTGGTTAGGACTTCAATGACAGTATTGAATAAGAGAGGAGAGAGTGGACATCCTTGTCTTGTTCCTGATCTTAGAGGGAATAGTTTCACCAAAACATTCCTAGGCAGTAAAAATAGTGCAGGAGGCATCACAATTTCTGCCTTCAAACTATACTACAGGGCTATAGTGGCAAAAACTGCCCAGAATTAGAAAAAAAAAAATAACAAATAGGCCTGAAAAACAATGGAAGACAGAATTGACCCAGAGATATATGCACACAACTTCATCTACTGATTTTTGTCAAAGGGGCTAAGAATGTTCAATGGAGAAAGACCATCTTCAGCAAATGGTTCTGAGAACATTGGATATCCATTTGCAGAAAACTTAAAATAGATCCATATCTCTCAGACTGTACAAGAGTCAACACAAAATGGATCAGAGACCTCAACATAAAGAGAGAAACCTTAAAAAAATTACAAGAAAAGATAGGGAATATGCTCCAACACCTAGGCCTACACAAGTATTTTCTTAACAAGTCTCTAGTTGCTCAGGAAACTGCACCAAGAATTGACAAATGGGATTACATGAAACTAAAATGCTTCTGCAAAAAAACCTTCTACAATTGACAGAGTTAAGGAAGAGCACACAGAATGGAAGAAAATCTGTGACTTACACATGAGATAGAGGAAAAATTTTTGAATATTCAAAGAACTCAAGAAATCAACACCAAGACAACATGTAGCCCAATAAAGAAGTGGGCATTAGAAATGAGAAGACATTTCTCAAATGAAGAAGTATGAATGGCCAATAAACACATGACAAAATGTTCAACATCCCTAGGCATTTAGGGAAATGCAAATCAAAGCAACAGTTAGATCCCATTTCCAGTAAGAATGACTGAGATTAATAAAACAAATAATAAATGCTGGTGAGGATGTGGAGAAAAAGGAACCATTTCACTACTTGTGGGACAGTAAATTAGTTCAACCACTTTGGACTTCAATATGAAGATATGTTAGAAAACTTAGAACTGTCATATGACCCAGCATACCACTTCTGGGAATATACCGAAAGGAAGATAAGATCATACCACCAGGACACCTGCAATTCCATATTTAATGCATCACTCTTCAAAATAGCAAGGGTGTGGAATCAACCAAGATGTCTTTCACCAGATGAATGTACAGAAAAATTATATATATATATATATATATATATATATATATATATGTACACACACATACATATGGAATCTTATAGAGCAATAAAGAATAAAATTATGTCCTTTGCAGCAAAATGGATGAAACTAGAGAGAATTATCTTGAGTGAATGAACCCAGTCCCAAAAGGAGAAATACCATATGTTCTCTCTCATATGTAGGAGCTAAAACTAACTTAAAGGATAAAAAAAAAACCTTATATGTACACATGTAAAATTGATCAACATACTTATCTATGAAGGGAAAATATAATCAAAACTGAAGGAAGGTGAGAAGAGATCAGTGGGGTCAGAGGTTGTGAAAACAGAAGGGTAGGAGAAATAAAGTAGAGAGCCAACATATGAGAGGATTACTTCAAAATATATGTTGCAACTTTATGAATATATGGGAATTATGGTTCTATAAAATATGTGAGTTGAATGTCAAAGAAAAGTGATATAATTGTTACATAGTGGATATAGAAAAAGTCTTATTACTCTATATCTTACTAACATTTATAAATACAATATATAAAATCTAGTTCTCTTAAAAAGTAATGAAGTGTACTAGTTAAACTGAGTCTATAGTCATAACATTCTATGGTTGAGGGACAAAGCTGGATTAATACTGTTGTTGTTGTTAGGTGCCGTCGAGTCAGTATCCGACTCATAGCGACCCTCATAGGGTTTTCAATGGCTGATTGTTTTGGGATAGACTTGGGAGTGGATGGCAATGTCCTTCTCCCAGTTTTTTGGTGCTGGGAATCGAACATGGGACCTCAGAGACTACAAAGCAGTACTCTACCAACTGAAGTAAATCTCAACCCCAGCTTCCATTACATATATCTATTAATTATGTGCCAAATGCCTCTTTATTCTTCTATTATCTCTTTCCTCCCCTACCATCTATTTACTCCTCTATTACCTCTTTCTTTCCCTAACATCTTTTGACCTTTGAAATATTTCCTGTGGTTTCTTAATTAATATGTGATTAACATTTCTTTGGAAAATTAAAAAGAAAATTTATGGTATTTAAAATCAGGCAATAATAAAAATACTAAAAACTTTATTCCAAGTACTACTTATATATTATTATTAGATACGACTGGAATATTTATACAGTCAAAGAAGTGTTAGTGTGGCATTTCAGTAATTTCCAAGACAGAGAAGAAATGCTGAATTATGTGCTTTTGATTTCTATTTTCTAGTTACTGATCTGTGATTTATTGGATTCTGTGACATAATTTTCTTAGAATGAAGACAAAATGGAAATGAAGATAAATCAGTAGTTTTCAATAAGCTGGATGTATCCAATTCAAATGAATGTTTTGTGGCTTAGTGGAAGAGTGCTTGTAAGGCCCTAGGTTCAATATTGAGAGGGGGGAGGGAAGAAAGGGAAAGAAAGAGAGAGAGAGAAAGAGAGAAAGAAAGAAAAATGTGGAGATAATGAAAGGGAAAGAGAGACACACACAGAGAGATTGTGCTCTTCCTAAATTTTTAATGTTAAAATGTTTTTCATATATGAAAATATAGCAATAATTTGATATGTTTTATGCCCTTGATGGCAAATATTTTAAAAGACAACTCTGTACACTCTGTATGTTCTATTAATATAAATGGGGACATGTGTGTAAATTTTATTTGCCTTGAAATCCAAAATCTGAAAACCAATTTTATTGTTGATAAACTTAATTCTTAAAGCTAATTTAAAAATTATTTTATTCCTTGTTCTACATATTGCATGCTTAATATTCTTCCTTTCATTAGATGTAGAAGGTCTGTCTCACAAAAATAATGCAAAATAAAGCTGTGAAATTTATCCACACATATTCACCTATTACTAGATAACTTCATTATTTGTTCATATATTAATATATAGTTATGCATCACTTTGTGGATTATTGTCTTGTATAAAAATCTCCACTAGTGTTGCCACATCTTAGGCAGAGTCCAAGAATTCTTAAATAAACTGTCCATGTTCTGTATCAGAGAGTGTAATGGGATAAATTACAGTTTGAGCACTAATAACTTACAATTTTCTATTATTTCCAGTATTCTTTTTGATTTCTTTAGTTTCATGTAATATAAAACATTTGGGGTTCAGTCACTCATTCATTAATCCACAATGATTTACTTAAAACCTGACCTCTATTATCATAACTTATTCCATAATTATACATGTTTACCAGACAGAAAAAGAAAATCTCTGTACTAATGGCAGGTATTAATATCATCACAGTCCTAAAGATTCTTAATTCAACATTTATTCCTAAATATTATTGAGGGTTTATCACCTGCTAGACATTGCATTCATGCCTGGAAGATCAGTACTGAACTAATGGACTGTATTTCACCCCTTTTGTGGAGTTTCTAGTAGGGGTGAAGAGGGAAAGAAAATAAATACATACCTACCAGTTGGAAAAAAACTGACAAAATAGGCAGGATAGAAAGTGTTGAAGTCAATGAAAACCATTCTGATGAGTGAACATTTGAATGGAAACTAGAATAATATGCTGTATCCAGTGAAAAAAATCCAAAAAGAATATTTCATAAAAGATATGCCAAATAGTTTATCACCAACACACCCTTATATGAAATATATTAAAGAATTCATTTAGATAGAATGAAAGTCATCAAGAATGGAAATTCTGATTTGTCAGGAGAAATTAAATGTAAAGAAAGTGTTAGATATGTGAACACATTTGAAACCATAATGCTGAGACTGTCCTGTGTAACTAAAAAAAAAACAAAACAAAACAAAAAAAACAAGAATGATGTAAAATACTTCCCTAATAATACCATACACATCATAAAAGGAGCTGAGTACCATGACACAAGCTAGTAATCGCAGTTACGAGGGAGGTGGAGGTAGAAGTATTGCAATTTCAAGGCCTGAGGCAGCCAGCATAACTGTAGTAAGACCCTGTCTAACAATAATAAAAAAGTGAGAAAGGGGCTGGAGTGAAGCTCTGTAGTAGACTGCTTACAAAGCATGCATGAGACCTTGAGTGTGACCCCCTAATAATACAAAGGGAAAAATCAGAAGGGGTTATTCATGTTTAGCCTTTTAAAGTTCTTGTATGATCTGGGAGATCAAAAAGAATATTGATGGATTTTAACACTTAGTATATTAGCTTGCACATGTAATAATTTCTAAAATAAAATCACATCAAAATGGAGTTTATAGCTTTGGAAAAGTACATGAAGAAACGAATGAGAAAAATAAACACTCAATGCATATGAAATAAAGAAATAAAAAAAGGAAACACAGTAACTGAGATAAATAAAAACATAAAATAAGACAATTCAAAACAAACCATCAGGTAAGACAATATATCTTACTGGAGTAAATGTTCAAGCAAAACTTCTTCCATTTTTTTTCAACAAAATTCAGCTTTATGGTCCTTATATAATACATTCTAGAGGACAAAATTAAACAAATATTAAAAATGAAAACAAATAGAAAATAAAATATAATTTGTTATTTTTACTAAAATCAGAGAAAATATTCTCTGTGAAAAAAGTATTATTAGAGATAAAAGTGATGATAAGCAGTTCAATTCATCACACATGTAATTTTATGAAAATAGATCTCATCCTGTGCTATAAAGGAAGCCACAGTAAATATTAAAAGATAAAGTATCATACTAACAGTATAGTCATATAATAATTCTATTAAGTTAAAAAATTAGCCACAAACAAGATATGCAGGAAACCTCCATGAGATCATGAATAAAAGTGTTCCAAATAGTTGATATGTCAAATAAAAAAATCAAATGGATATTAGAAAAGTGATAATTTAAAAAAAGAATATAGAGCTGATTTTTAAAGTTAGTACATATTAAAACTTGTGGGATGTAAATGAAGTGAAACTCAGATGAGAACAGACAGTATTTAGGGGGAAAAGTGATAGGTTACTTTGAATGAGCTATGATTCAACTTTAAAGGTTAAAAAAGATACACACAATAGAATTAGAATGAACCCAAAGCAAATAGAAAGTAGACTTTAGTGAAGAGGCAATGTCTCTGAAGCAGGTTATCTACATGTGAATCTATTTTCTCCTTTTCTAGTTTCCTGACCTTGAACAAGTAGCTTAAGCTCTCCAATTTCCTCATTTATAATGCATAGTGATAGTAATAGTACCTGCCTCACAGAGATGTGGTGAGGATTGAATAAGTATATAAGAGATACAGAACATTAAGAGTTTGCTCAGTACTTTGTGGTTAGCTTTTATTATTAAAAGAGCAGAAATTACACCATGAAGAAATTATAAATGTTTGAGAAAATAGACTATATTTACCCTGATTTAAACATAGCACAATATATATGTATCAAAACATCACCTGGTACCCCATATGTACCATGTTTTTCATGTTTTTATGCATCATTCAAAATAAATTTAAATAAAAGAACACACTTCAAACCAAGTCAAACTGCTTCTTTTGAAAGAGTAATACTATAGACATGTTTTTTGTTTGTTTGTTTGCTTAGTAGGTGCTGTCATCTCAGGTCCAACACATAGTGACACTATGTAAAACAGGATGAGACACTACCCAACAATGGGCCATGCACATGATCTTTTCATATTTGAGCCCATTGTTGCAACCACTGTGTTTCTTATTTTGAGTCATGCCACATCAGTAAAAGGAGATCCCAAAGGCTTTTCTCCATTCCTGTCATTAAGAACAACTCGACTTTGAGGAAACAACTCTCCCCAGTTGTTTCTTGAATGTCTTGTAGGCTGGGAGGAGGCTCATTTTTCCAGCAACGTATTTGACAGTGCTTCTCTGCTATGCATGGGATTTTTCAATGGCTAATTGTTCTGGGAGTGGGCTGATGGAGTCCTTCTCCCGAGTTTGTTTTAGGCTGGATGCTCAGATGAAACTTGTTAACCATGGGTGGCTCTTCTGGTATCTGAGATACTATTGGCATAGCTTTCAGCATCACAGCAACACACTAGCCACCACAGCACAACAAATTGACAGACACTTGGGGGAATACAGGCATTCCTCCTCCAAATTTTAATTAGGAAAACAGAGATGGAGACATCAGCAATGAACATAGAGGCCAAACGAATTAGGAAGGAGTCACCATGCATTCCTCTTTTGACAGGTTTACTGCGAAGAGGGGCTTGGGTTTAGTTCAGTTGGTAGAGTGCTGCTCTTCACCCTCTGAGGCCCTGGGTTCAAACCTTAACACCACATAAAATGGGAGAAGTACATTGCAGTCACTTCTGAAACAATTCTGGAACGATCAGCCATTGAAAACCTTATGATTAACAGAGAAGAACGGATATACTGCCAGGTATGGCATACTGTTGGAGAGTGTTTCATTCGGTTGTACGTAGAATCTCTACGAGTCAGACTTGACTTGACAGCACCTAACAACAACAACAACAAGAACAACAACAACAGCAACAACTGTGAAGGATATTAAACAAAATGGGCAAGATCTAGAGGCATCTTAGAGACAAGTGGTGTGTTAAATTTTGTGGATGGGCTAAGTAAGGGCAAGTTTGTATGCAAGTGTCAAAGATTCAGCTGAACAAGAGTATGCTGAATCCTTTGAGAGCACAAGGAAAGCAGTAATTCATTGGATGGTAGACTAGGGACATGAAAAGTAAATTATGAATGAGTCTAAATTTATTTTGTATGCCATGAGACTGTTTCTTACAATAACAACAATAACAATAAACCATAACAACAACAACAACAACAACTAAACCCTGTTCTGGCTGGAAAAAGAGATGCTAATTTGGGAGTAAATGAATATTGAGAGCCAAATCTGCCACATGCCCTTCTAAGGAGAACAAACTGATTATCAAGACAGGCAAAGCAGAAGGCAATGATGCACATCTGTAATCCCAGTGACTAGGGAGGCTGAGGCAGAAGGATCCCAATTTCAAGGCCAATGGCAGCCTGCATAACTTCCTGAGACCCTACCTCAAGATGAAAATTTTTAAAAAGGGGGTGGGGGCTTCAGCTAAGTGGTAGAGGACTTGGAAAGCGTGTGTCAGGCCGTTGGTTCAACTCTGTTGTAGTGCAAAATAAATAAAACCAGAAATAAAACAAGGAGCAAGGAAGATATAACTATAATTGTTTCATTATATATTTAGAGTTTTCAGAGAAAGGAAAGGGAAACTGGAGTCAGGAAATTGAGTCAGAGGCACTAATAGAAAAGAAACTATAATCCTGGAGCATCCCTATAGTTTTGTTGTGTTATTGTTAGGTGCCGACGAGTCGGTATCTGACTCATAGCGACCCTCATAGGGTTTTCAATGGCTGACTGTTTCAGGATTGCCTTGGGAGTGGATTGCCAGGTTCTTCTCCCATTTTTGCAGTGCTGGGAATCGAACTCGGGACCTCAGAGACTACAGCGCAGTGCTCTACCAACTGAGCTAAATCCCAGCCCTTCCCTATAGTTTTAAGACTTTCATATTTGCCTTTCTACCTTGCAACATTTATGTATCCAAATATCATGCCAATATCTGTCTGGCTCACTCACTCACGTTATGTATGTCTTTTCTCAGCTATTATCTCTTCAATGAAGCCATTCCTCATCACACCATCTAAATAGCACCCACCGTCTTCAACCTCTACCTCATTTTTCTCAATTAATTATTACTATTTCCTAAGATTGCATATTTTTTCTACTTTTATTTATTGTTTTTGCCTCCAATTGTAATGCAAATTGTTTGAGGACAAGGACTTTATTTTGTTCACTGTTGTATGTCAAGGCCTTAGACAGCACATGGCATTTTAATGTACAGTAGTCAATAAATACTATTGGAATGGAAGGAAAGAATCTAGTTGATTTTTCTCTACAATTTAAACATCAGTCTTCCTTCTCTCCTGTCATTCACCATCCACATTGAGCCTCAGTCTTAATTCTACCCTTACACATATTTGATTCTGTTTAAACCTTTATTTCTCTTTTGTAATTACCCTACAAAAATATACTGCTATCTTTTAGTGGAAGCTTAATAATGGCCCCCTAAATTCTATGTTTGTACTCCATTGCTCTGTTTCTACTTAACCTCTTCAAATCTATTTACTTCTTAGAACCACAATTATCTTTTTGAAATCTAAATCAAGTATTGTTATTTCCCATGTCTAATGAATTTTCTCCCCTTTATTAAAAATAGTCTTATTTAGGAAATCCAAAGTTTTTGCCCAATTGTTCAGAAATATATTGTATGATGTATGGCCCCTATAAACATTTCCTACATGATTACAGCCCCTTCAACACTTTCTCTGTCTTCACTCAACACATAATGGTCTTCTGATACCCTGGCCTTTTTCAACTCAGAACCCTTAGTTTTGACGTATTGCATATCTAGCATTCCTTTCTCATATTTCTAATGGAAGGCACTTTCTTATACTTCATGACCCAGTTTAAATAACACTTATTCAGAGATATATTTCCCCATCATTATTATAACTTCTATGACTGCAAGTATTCTCTCTCACAGATCCCAACTGACTTCTATTACATTACTTATGTGGATATGTGGCTACCATGGGTTTAATTTTTTGCCTAGGTCTTTGTCTTTATATATAAAATATTAACTGCTTTATGGTGTGGCATATGATCACTCATTATTGTATTTACTACACTGGGAATCTTGGTGAACACATAAATGTCAAGAATAGTGAAGGATTGGAGATTCTATTCTGCTTGAAAGATTAACAAGTTAGTCTGCCTTGGTATCATACATATTGGCATATGATGTGAAATTTTTGAGTCGGAGGCAAAAGACAATAGCCCCTACAGAAGAGCAGGCAGCATGGGCATTAAGTGTATATAAGATCCTCTACTTGACTCCTTTCAAATCTCATGGAGACAATGTGAAGAACCCTGGGTGAATTGTCCACATACATTGGGTTGATGTCATATTGAGGAACTAATTTTTAAGAACCACAGCCATTTAAAGGGCTTTATTCAAACTTAGTCAAATTTGTCTTGGAAGGAGACATTTTATTATTTTAGTGAAAAGCAGATCTGTTCTGTCTTCTGAGTGAGGCATTATATCTACCTACAAATTTTTGTTGCTGTATAAATACCTTTAAAAAGTTAACGCAGAACAGAAGCTCACAATGCTATTGTTCAGAATTCAGGCATAAATGCAAGACCCATGGAGACTTGTTTAATAACAATAATGGGAGTTCAATAAATATTTGCCACTTAACCAAAAGTCAACCTAAATAAGCCTTAGCATGTTGGAATAGTGGTGGTGGTAAAGGTTTAGATAATCCAAGGAAATTTTAGCCAAACTGGGGAGATCTCATGGGTGGTCTCTGGAAAATGTACATGTTTTGAAATTTCCATGGTGATACCTCACAAAACAACAGAAGTTACTAGTGAACACTTTAGAAAAGTGATCTACTTCTCAGGCTACATCCCCCCTCCCCCAGTACTACGTTATTCCTTAATTCATTTCTTTGCCCATGGTAATTTTCACTGAGCTGGTTATTATAGTATAAAAGGGGTAATATCCTAAAATCATAGTCTCAATAGCTGATTTATCATATTGTAGTCTTTGTCAATGTTATGGTCTGAAACTAAAATATCCCTCAAAGTTCATATGTTCAAATGCTTGTTGTTGTTGTTAGGTGATGTCCAGTCGAGTCCGACTCATAGCGACCCTATGTACAGCAGATCGAAACACTTGCCGATTCTGTGCCAGGTAAACGATCTTATTTATGTTTAAGCCCATTGTTGCAGACACTGTGTCAATCCATCTGGTGGAGGGTTTTCCTCTTTTGCGTTGACCTGCCACTCTTCTAAACATGATGTCCTCTCCAGGAATTGTTCTCTCCTGACTACATGTCCAAAATATGTAAGATGCAGTCTGGCCATTTTTGCTTCCAAGGAGCACTCTGGTTGTACTTCTTCTAGGACAGATTTGTTGGTTCTTTTGGCAGTCCATGGTATATTCAATAGACGTCTCCAGCACCACAATTCAAAAGCATCAATTCTTTTTCTGTCTCTCTTGTTCAATGTCCA
>VMDO01015013.1:40234-52652 GCA_007922755.1 Pedetes capensis | reverse complement strand
TGACTCAAAATTACAAGAAGGAAAAATCCTACTCAAAGGTCAGATCACATTAAAAGGGGGGGGGGAGGGAAGATAAGAATGAGGTCAATATAAATGAACTAGAAATCGCATGTAATTGTTCTAACAAGATAGAAACAAAGACCACTACAGGAAAAGTTTCTATCTTAAACAGAAATGGAACCCAAGGACATATAGAAAGATACTATATAGTAAAAGATAGAGAAGACTTGGATGGGAAACTTAGATGGGAAGGGGGGAGGGGGGAAACATAGAGGAGGGTAAGGGGTAACCTATATGAATAATGCTTATCAAATTGCATATATGAAAATTGTCACAATGAAAAGCATGTCAAAATGAATCACATTATGATGTACATTAAAATTTTCTAATAATAAAAAAAAGGAGTATGCCCTAGTCTTTGGTCAAGGATGGTAGGCAGGGACATCCTTTTTCTCCAAGGATATCTTAAGTTTCATACATCACTCACAATATCAGGTGCCTTGTAATAGAAGTAATTAGTTGATGACCATCATAATCAATAGTTCTCAACCATGGTTACAGAATAGAATTTTCTTGGAATCTTTTCAACAGTAACAATGACTAGACTCTACCTCCACAGCCACTGATTTAATTCTTCTGAGATGTTTCTCAGGCATTTGGTATTTATAAGCTTCTCAGTGATTCTAATCAACAAGCAAGGTTTCAAATCACTTATTGAAATGAATAGAAGGGAGAAGGAGCCTAATTATATCTATAATTTAGAACATGCAAGATATCAGTTTGAGCAGATGGGGAAAGAGAAATGGGAAAAGGAGGAAAATTTTCCATCTTTTTCTTTTGTGCTTTAGTGCTGTTTCCTTATAACTAGGATGACCATATTATTTATGGTCCAAATCAAGACACCTCTGAAAGTGAAAGAGGGAGCTTTCAGGAAGTATGTCAAGGCAATAATTTGGGGTTCACTACACCACTCTGCCTAGAGCCTCTCCTCTTTCTCTGAGTAGCAGCTCAAAGTTAAACTATGTTGCTGTTGATATTTTCACATTTCCCTTTTGGAAGACTTTTAGATCACTTTTTAAAAACTTATGTTGTCTTCATATCAAATTTTGGCAATTATTTCTTGGAAGTTATTTTTGACGGTTTAAAATTGCATTTCTCAACATTCTTATTTCACTTCTTTGTCACCATTCTCTTCCAGGAGACATAGGAAATGGAGCTCATATACATTGCCATTTAAAAAATAAATTAGCCACGATTGGATACTCTCTTGGACCTCCAGCCAAAGTTTAATGAAGGAGAAGTTAGAAACTATTTGCTCTAATTAAGTTTTTAGTTTGTGTGTGAATCTTACATACAAACTGGGTCCATTTCCCATTAACAAGGATAATTAAATGTTAACGGGACTTAAGACATTTGTGAATGCATAGTCTTAATTAATTACCCTTATTGATCAGCTTTGTTCTTTTGGCTAAATGAAATGTCTGTGAAGGCTATTTAAAGAAGTAGAAAGTGTCCTATAAATGGAGGGCATTGCTGTATTACTGAAATTTGCATTTTAAAACAGAGAATCCTCATTTTCCTGGGATGACTTGGTTCAATGGGTTTTCAATATTTTTCTTAACCTAAGAATCGTATTAGCAAAGAAACTCAATATATAAAACAGGTTCAATATAGCTACTTGGATTAAAATGAGAAGAAACCACTGGGGCAGGGGTGAGTTTCCTTGCCTGTACAGGCCACACACACACCCTCTCAGAATAAAGGCATAGGAAGGGAGTGGTAAAGTAATTTGGGGCTTTGGAAATTTATATAATGCTCCCAGTTTCAGTCCTAGCTTTCTGTTACAGTCTAAAATATTAGCGTACTTCCAGAAGTTTCCCCTTTAATTGACGGAAATTAATGCAATGTGCCATCTGTCTACCACTCAGGGATGATATATGAGCCAAGGATGATAATTACAACATGCTTTAATTTCTGCCAATGAGAATTCACACAAATCTAAAGTATTTTCAGTTTTTAAAGTAAAATTATTACTAATTAACAAAGAAGCAAGAGGCCCAGAGAGAGAATGGGAGACAAAAGTTTAGTCATTGAGGTAAAAAATGCTTTAGTAAGAATCTTGCTCTCTGCATTTCCTATTATTCATAAAACCAAGCTGACAAGGCCAAAAGGGTTTCATCCTCCCAATTCCCTTCTCTTACAACCATTTGCCCATCAACAAGTAAACGGATAAACAAATTTTGATAAATTCATATGATGGAATGTTATTCACTTATAAAAATAAATGAATTTTTGATACATACAACATAGCTGAATCTCAAAAACATTCTGGTGTGGGAAAGAAGCCAGACACAAAAGAGCACATGCTCTATAATTCCACTCATGTAACATTTTAGAAAACACAAATGTCATATATAATGACAGGAAGCAGATCAGGCTAGGTGCCATGACTCACGCTTGTAATCCCAGCAATTCAAGAGGCTGAGGAAGGAGGATTACAAGTTTAAGGCCACAGGCAGTCTGTGCAATTTAGTGAGACTCTGTCTCAAAATAAAGCAATAAAAAAGGGACTGCAGGTGGCTCAGCGGCAGAGCACTTGCCTAGCATGCACTAGGCCTTGTGTTCAAACCCTCAGTGCAAAAAGAGAAAAAGGCTATAGCTCAATTGTTGCCTGAAGCTGAAAAAGGGAAAGATGGACTAGAATCAGGTGGAAGAGAGAGTTTAGGGATTTTGGAAATGTTTCACATCTAAAGGGTAATGGTGCTTACACAGGTTTCTAAATTCGTAAAAACTAATCAAAATATACACTTAAAATATGTGCATTTCAGTGTATATAAACTGCATGTCAATTTAGTAGATTAATAAATTTCATTTTCTTGGGACAAACATCAGTTTGTTTTTGGCACTGATGTCAGTGGAGAAAGATGAAATGTTACATTGACCTAATCCTGTACAATATATAAACCAATTGTTTTTTTTTTTTTATTTCTTAGATACTATTATATCTGCTTCTAGAATCACAAGTTCTAGATGTGAAAGCAAGGCTGGGATTTAGCTCAGTTGGTAGAGTGCTGCACTGCAGTCTCTGAGGTCCTGAGTTCAATTCCCAGCACTGCAAAAATGGGAGAAGGGCCTGGCAATCCACTCCCAAGGCAATCCTGAAACAGTCAGCCATTGAAAACCCTATAAGGGTCGCTATGAGTCGGATACTGACTCGAAAGCACCTAACAACAACAACAACATTTTTTCTGTTGACGTATATCTACTGAAAATCTTTTCCAGTACAAGGGGGAGTTTAGGTTTTTAAAATAAATTAAACTTATTTGGGTATTCTTTTGTTATACCCCAAATGACATTTTTTACCTCACTGTACTTATACAAGTTATTTTATGTACACACACATGCACGTACACAAAAACAATGACTAAATTAATCAATTTAGCAATCCTGTGAAGTTAGTGGCTTTGAGAAGACATCTTATAACTGTGATAGGTTCAATAAATGAAATGTGGTGTTCTGTGAGTCCTCTCCTAAAACAGACACTGTGTAATTGAGAAACCTGACAAAAATAATTCTACACAACCCATTGGAAAATTATTATTTTATGTATTTAGATGTTATTTATCATGTCAATGGTGGCAATGGTGATTAATAGTAATAAACTCTGTTCTGATATCTAGTAATACAAAAAAAAAACAACTTTTCTTTCTTGGAATCAAAGCTGTCTGATGACACTGATGAAATGCATTGTTTAAAGGAGATTTGCCATCAGGAAATGTGCCCAAAGAAAAGCAAATAAATGAAAGTTTAGACAGAAAATCAATGGGATATCTAAGAAAAATATAGAAATATGCCCTTATAAATTAGGAATAAGGAGAAAAACATACACCTCTACTTGAAGGTACAGATGGTCTGTATGTGATTGTGACAGGAATGTGTAGTACAGTCACGCATTAAGAAAATATCAAGTTCAAATTTTTTTCAAAGTTTTCAAAACTAAAATATAAAAAGGAGAGCAATAGCTGTAATTTGTAATTTTTGTATCAATGAAAATATTCCTTGTTGGAAGTTGAATATCCTTCTTTTAAACTATTTTTCATAAGCACAAATGCACTATTGGCAAGTAATTTTTGTTTCCCTCACCATGAGTGTTCATAAAAAAATAATATCACACAAACACTTTTCTTTCCTTAAGTTAAAAGTGGAGATAAACTAAGATTAAATTTGAAATGTTGGGGATTTGCAGTAAAACTTGGCATCAATCCTATCCCTGCCCTTAACCCTTGGTCCTCAAAGTTTGGTCCATGGGTAGACCAGAAGCACATGTATGACCTGGCTGCTAGACATGCAGATTCTCAGGCCTCACTCCAAATCGTTGAATCAGAATCTGCATGTTAACAAGAAACCCAAGGAATTAGAATGCAGTTACCTTTGAGAAGTCCTGTCCTAAATCATTAACATAACCAGAATTATTCACGAAATTGCTAGGATCACCATCCATCCCTGTTTGCCTTGGAATAAGAGATTATCCTGGTTTGAAACTTTCAGTGCTAAATCTGGTAAAATCCCAGGCAAATTGGAGAGGAGATGGTCACCCTAAAATTGATCCAAGTCCACCTTTAGAAATGAGAAGGAAAAGAAGATCTAGATGTGGGAAAATCAGATTCTGTATCAATTTCCACTTATGTTAGTTCTCCTCTCATAATCCACATTTCCACTTACTAATTTTAATTTTCCTCACATGTCTGTCAGCTTGTCCTGCTATGAGTGCTTGCATGTTGCTGTGATGCTGAAAGCTATTGAGACCGGAGTTTCTCCTTAGGTGCTGGGCCCCTGGGTCCACAGGCCCAGGAATAAACACACCTACAGCCAAGGTAAGTGAGAGCAAGGAAAAATTTTATTGAGAGGATAGACAAAGCCTCCATATGAATGGAAGGGGTCCCAACTGGGTATCTGAGGTGGGGCTATTGTCTAGGGGTTATTATTATCCCTTTCTTTGGGCTGGACTTTTTGAGCTAGCTTTAGCAGATTGGTCCTCACTTAGGAATTACCTGTATATTGACCCTATAGAGTTAAAGGGTAGTTACTCCTATTGTTTCTACCTAGAGATTGATTAGCTAGCTGACTACTGGCTAGGTTATAGGACTTGTTTTTCATAGAAGAATGGGACTTGATCTGGTGACTATTGACCAAGTCCTTACCTGTTTCTTTTGAAAAATGGGACTCAAGACAATGAAAGTCATGTGGTGTTACTGAAACTTGTTGTTGTTGTTGTTAGGTGCCATCGAGTCGGTATCCGACTCATAGCGACCCTCATAGGGTTTTCAATGGCTGAGTGCTTCGGGATTGCCTTGGGAGTGGATTGCCAGGCCCTTCTCCCATTTTTGCGGTGCTGGGAATTGAACTCAGGACCTCAGAGACTGCAGCGCAGCGCTCTACCCACTGAGCTAAATCCCAGCCCTACTGAAACTTAGGTGACCTAATAGGTTGTTTGGTGACCGTCTTGCCTCAGTAGTTCTTTGTTTCCAGGCCCCCATTTCCCTGAACCTGCCTGAAATTTACCAACTCCTATCACTATGCCAGGGGCTGAGATTTAGCTCAGTTGGCAGAGGCCGCTCTGCAGTCTCTGAGGTCCAGAGTTCGATTCCCAGCACCGCAAACATGGGAGAAGGATGTGGCAACCCATTCCCAAGGCAATCCTGAAAACAATCTGCCACTGAAAACCCTATGAGGGTCGCTATGAATCGGACACGACTCGATGGCACCTAACAACCTAACAACAACAACAACATCACAATGCCAGGGCTGGGATTTAGCTCAGTTGGTAGACTGCTGCTCTGCAGTCTCTGAGGTCCCAGGTTCAATTCCTAGCACCACAAAAATGAGAGAAGGACGTGGCAATCCACTCCCGAGGCAATCCCAAAACAATCAGCCATTGAAAACCCTATGAGGGTCGCTATGAGATGGACATGACTCGATGGCAACTAACAACAACAACATCACTATGCCACAGGTATTTCAGATACCAGCAGGTATACCCATGGTGAACAGATTTCAGCTGAGCTTCCAGACAAAGACAGAAAGAAGGACCCAATAGCCCACTCCCAAAACAATCAGCTATTGAAAACCCTATGAACAGCAGATAAACACTGTCAAATATACTACTGGAAAATGAACCCTGAGGTCAGAAGGCATTCAAGAAACAACTGAGGAAGAGTTGCCACCTCAAAGTAGTTGTTGTTTGTTGTTAGGTGCCATCCACCAGTCCTATCTGATTGAAAGTAATCCTCATAGGTTTTTCAATAGCTCATTGTTTAGGGATTGTTTTCAGGAGTGGACTGCCACATTCTTTTCCCATTTTTGCAGTGCTGAGGCTCAAATCCTGGTCCTCAGGGAGTGCAGAGCAGGCACTCTGCAAACTGAGCTAAACCCCAGATCCCTCAAAGTAGAGTTGACTTTATAGGCAAGAATGGAGTAAAGTCCGTGGGATCTTCTTTTGCTGATGTGGCATGATTCAAAATGAAATGAAACATAGTGATTGCAACAATGGGCTCAAACATAAAAAGATCGTGTGTATGGCACAGTGCTGGGAAATGACTGTACTTAAGGTCCCTATTAGTCAGGTTGTCACTGACAGCATACCAGAGAGATACAGTTCAGCATGGCTGCCCAGCCTGAGGAGTACCCCTGATTGGGCCCTCTACTCAGGTTAAGTCAGGTCCTTGGGTTCATCACAGAAAAGAATTTCAGGACCAGTCAAAGAGAGTGAAACAAAGTTATAGAGTTTATTATTTACACACTTCAGAATATATGTGGGCACTCAGAGAGAGAGAAAGAGAAAGAGAGAGAGAGAGAGAGAGAGAGAGAGCGAGCTAGGCATCCAAGACACAGACATGGATCTACCAAGAGGGCAAAGAAGAAGCCAAGAAAAGAGAGAGGAGTGCATGGTTCCTTCCAGTTTTATTTAACCTTGAGTTGCCCTGTGTGATATCAGTCCTGGGCACCAGTTCTGGGCACCTAGTATGACATGAGCCTAGAAAGGCCCCTGTCATAGGCTGAAGAGGTACCAATAAGATCAAAAGAAGTTCCATTGTTTAGGTTTTTCTACTGGAGGATCTTCCCTTTAGTAAAATGAGATTGTAGCATACATTGTATAGGTTTAAGAAAAGAGTCTCGAGGGAGTTTCCTGGGCACGTCTCAATGAAGCACATAATTACAGAAGGGAAAACAAGGTCAAGCTCAAAGGTTACGTACATTTTGACTCCAAGCATGGTTTATTGCTATTTTAACATTTCCATTTTTTAAATGTCTCTCAAAAATAATGTCTCTATGTTGGCAGTCCTCACAGCAGTCTTCTTGGTAGCTGTTTCAAAGTTATGGAGTCTCAACTGGTGAGGGTCAAACCAGATTCTGGGGTGAAAGCTCTTTCTCTTTTCATGTCCCTCAAATTTCTTTGTCTTTCTATCCTGCCTCGGGATCTAACTCAATGGCACGTAACACCAATTTTTGTTTATTTACTTGTGGTAGTAGGGGGCTGAACCCAGGGCCTTGCACATACTTTGCAAGCACCATACTACTGGGCTGTACCCACAGCCTCTTTTTTATTGTTTATCTTGAGAGAGGGTCTCACTAAGTGAAGCAGGATGCCTCTGGCCTTGAAACTGCGATCCTCCTGCCTCAGCCTCCTTAGTCTCAGACATTCTGCTTACTAAAGTATTAGGAAAATAAGTGAATGGCTTTCTGTTCTTTATGATGTTGGGGTCTTAGAGTTCCCAAAAGCCTTCTCTGAATCAAAACATAGTGACTGGGAGCAAAGGCATATGTGGTAAAATCTGCTTTGTCAATAAGTTTCTTGCCACCAGGTTAAGAACTTGCTAGTCTTAAGTAAAGACTTGTTCTACTCCTTTTCTGGTTTCTAGTTCAGGATTGTTGAGCTGTACCTGTGGCCTGCATGTAATCATAATAGAGTTGCAGGACCTCTAAGGAAGGCCACCTGGGATAGAGCTGTTTGCTCTCATTAGCTGGGAAAACAAAGCTCTGTTTATTCCTCTCGCTAGTGTCAGAGGATCCCTGGTTTAATTCCAGCACAGGTCTTAGTGTTGATTTCACACATAGGGATTACCTCAGGCTGCTGTGAAATTTCAAAGGCAGCCTCATAGGAGCCATCTGACTCAACACTGTGTGACTAGGGAAAATTGGGTATGCATAATATACTCTAAGTTTTTTTAACACATGATTTGCCAATAGTTGTGAAGTCAAATCAAGTAAATAAAATGGCAGTGATGCTTTCTCATTTATTCAGACCATTAGCATTGGTTTTGAAATCATCCGAGATGATGTCCTTTTTGTACAATGCTCACCTCCCATGAGTGTGGAAGCGGATATTGCCAGTTCATAAGCCCTCCAACCCTTTTACCATTTTCATGCTTCCTAGTTCTCTGTAAGCCTGCAGCCATACCACTGTAGCGTCTGATCCTGTCAGATCTCGAAAGCTAAGCAGGGTCAGATCTGGTTAGTACTTGGATGGGAGACCACCTGGGAACACCAGGCTTGAGAGAAGGACCTGGCAACCCAGTCTCAAAAAGCAATCAGGCGTTGAAAACCCTATAAATAACAGAGAAGCACTGACAGTAGTGTTTGGCCTGTTGTACCATAGGGTCACTATGAGTCGGGCACCTACTCTAGGGTACCTAACAACAACAACAGGTTCTCTGCAGGGTGCATTCCCAACTGCCAACATATGTATCTCTCAGTTGGATGACTCCTTTCAGGCAGCTACAGCCTGATTTGCCTTGAGATAGAGAGCACAAAGTGCCTGGGAATCTGTCTCCTGAGAGCGGCCCTTAACCAATCAGCATCTGAAACTGAAGACAACAAACATTCCAGCTTCTTAGGCACCTCTGGAAACAATACTCAAGTGCATTTCACGCTCTCCATAACTCCCTTCTGAGACTGGTCCAGAGCAATGCCTCCTTCCTTTTCTTGTTCCATTTCTCTATTAGCATACTGCTTTTCTATGGAAATACTTCCTAATTCACTTTTACCTGGATTCTTGTCTTTAGGATTGCCCCTGGGGAACTTAACCTACCAGGCTCTTGTTATGTAATTTGAAGAGCATTACAATTTCTCCTGTCTCCAAGAGGCAGTTTATACAAATAGACCTACAAATAACCTTCTAGCATATGCAAAGAAATGTAAATTAAAGCTGAGATACCGTACTGGGGCAAAAAATCTCAAGTTTTGACAGCATACTCCATTGATGAGGGTGCAGGGGAAAAGTCATTCTTTAAGAACTCTTGAAACTGCAATTCTTTTGAAGAATTTGTAACAGCTTTAAAAAATTATGTATGCATTTATTCTTTGGCCAAATTATTTCACTTCTAGAAATCTAGCAAAAGTATGAGATAACATTTACCAAATGATTAATTTCACACTCATTTATAATACCAAAAGATTGGGAAAAACAATGACCCTCAATAGGAAATTGGTTGAATAAGCTATGGTACATATAAACAATGAAGAACTAGGTTGTGTTAAAAAGAAGAAAGATCTCTACCTACTGCTATAAAGTATTATCCAGGATATATTGTTACAAGTTTTAAAAAGTGAAATAAAATGTGTATAGCTTGCTACCTTTGGTATAAGGAAAGATCTTAGGATACCATATGCATTTGTTTCTCTTTTAATAAGAAACAATGGAAAGAAACAAAGAAAATTAATGAAGATTACTACTTAGAGGAAGGAAATTTGTAGCAAGGAACACTGATGGAAGCTAGAGACTTATTCTATAATTCTGATCTTGCAATCATAGAATTGCTTTACACAAAACAAATTAAATTACAATAAAAAGCAAACCAACCAGTAAAATATAAAATATCTTTAGTAACAAATCTAATTATAGATCAGTTTGGTGGCATAAGCAGAGAAAAATTGTTTCAACTGACTTTAAAATGCATCCCTTTTATATTGTTTTACATTCTTTGAGGCATATATCCTAAGGACAAATATCCTCAAATTTTACACTGCACCCAATTTTCTTATTTTTAATAGTAATATTTTTATTTCTGATAGTCTGATGTTTAAAGAAGGATAAATCAAATGATTAATTACACTGGTGTTATTAGGAATAAATGTTTTTAACATAGGAGAAAAGTGACACACATATAAAAACAAATACTGTAATCTTAAGCTTGCCTTGGAACTATCATAAACTCATGATTTTTTTCACTTTCTAAAAATGTACAAATTTCCTAATTCTGTTCACCAAAAAAAATGTAGAAGCAATGAAGACTCAGTAGGAATAAGAACCTTTCATCCCTTAATTATGGTTTCTAAAAACTATTAAGCAGCTGTAGCCCTGTGGCATCCAATCCCGTCAGATCTCGGAAGCTAAGCAGGGTCAGGTCTGGTTAGTACCTGGATGGGAGACCACCTGGGAACACCAGGTGCTGCAGGCTTGGGAGAAGGACCTGGCAACCCCCTCCCAAAAGTCAATCTGCCATTGAAAACCCTATGAACAGCAGAGAAGCACTGACAATAGTGTTTCCCCTGTTGTACAGAGGGTCTCTATGAGTCAGATACCGACTTGACGGCGCCTTACAACAACAACAACAAATACTATTGATTACAAAATGGAATCAGGGTTTCTTAAAGTAATGTTTGATTCCAACTCTGGAGCAGGAAATGTTAAAGGAGTCAGAGACATAACATTGCTCCAGAAAGCAAGAAAAATCTCAAAGCTTTTCTGGTTAGTCAGATGTGATGGTGCACGCCTGTAATCCTAGAACTTGGGAGGCTGAGGCAGGAAGATCAGAAGTTCAAGGCCAGCCTGGGCTACATAGAGATACCTGGTCTCACAAAAACATAAACAACATACAAACAAGAGCCTATGGGGTATGACTAAAAAATGACAGCACAAAGGGGCTACTACTGTTGAATTTATATATTACTAAGTGCCATCAGCGCTGGGGTTTAGCTCAGTTGGTAGAGCACTGCTCTGTAGTCTCTGAGGTCCTGGGTTTGATTCCCAGCACTGCAAAAGTGGGAGAAAGACATGGCAATCCACTCCCAAGGGAATCCTGAAACCATCAGCCACTGAAAACCCTATGAGACTCCCTATGAGTCGGACACAACTTGACGGCACCTAACAACAACAAGTGCCATTAAGTCAGGTCCTACTCATAGTTACCCTATGTGGAACAGAATGAAACACTATCTGACACCATGCCATGCACACAATCTTTTTTATGTTTAAGCCCATTGTTGTAACCACAATGTCAATTTGTCTAATAGAGTGTCTTCCTTTTTTTTTCTTTCTGACCTGCCACTTTCCCAAACACAGTGTCCTTCTCCAGGGATTGGTCCCTCCTAACAACTTGTCCAAGATGCAGTCTAGGCATCCTTGCTTCCAAGGAGCACAATCACACTGCTTCTAGGATGGATCTATTGGTTCTTTTGGCAGACCATGGTATATCAATATTTTTCTCCAACAACATAATTCAAAAACCCTCAAATCTTTTCCTATCTCTTGTTCATCATCTAGCTTTCACAAGTGTACGATATGACTGCTAATACCATGGTATGAATCAGGCATGCCTTCATCTACAATGTGACACCTTTACTTTTTTTTTTTTTTGCGGTACTAGGGGTTGAACCCAGGGCCTTACACTTGCATGCTATGCAAGTGCTGGACCACTGAGCTGCACCCTAGCCCCCTTTTTTTTTTCTTTACTTTTTGAGACAGGGTCTTGCTAAGTTACACAGACTTCCTCTGGTCTTGAATTTGCGATTCTCCTTGCTCCGCCTTCCAAGCCTCTGGGATTACAGGCATGCGCCACCACGCCCAGCTACATCTTTACTTTTAAACACTTTAAAGAGGTCTTTTGCAACAGTTTTTCCCAGTGCAACTTGTTGATTTCTTGACTGCTGATTTCATGGATTGTTGATAATTTGAGCATCAAAAATATAATGAAGCATACCAAATATACCAATATCTGTGATTTTACATTATTTGTAAAATGTGAGGCTTCTTTGGAAGTTAGTTGATAAAGAAGGTGGATCTCACTGAGAACATTTATAATGGAAGGGTCACACACATGAACCCAATATTATCAGTCAAGTCCCAGAAGTAAATAATATGGTCCAGGAAAATAAGATAGGTGAGGATATGTGAAAAAAAAAAGGTGGGGGGATGCTGAGTCGGGCGCAGTGGCGCATGCCTATAATCCCAGCGGCTCGGGAGGCAGAGGTGGGAGGATCGTAAATTCCAGATGAGAGGCAGTCTGCGTAATTTAGTGAGACCCTGTCTCAAAAAGTAAAAAAAAAAAAAAAAAAAACTGGGCTAAGGGTGCAGCTCAGTGGTCCAACACTTGCAGAGCATGCAAGCGCAAGGACCTGAGTTCAACCACCAGCACCGCAA
>VMDO01015013.1:0-40134 GCA_007922755.1 Pedetes capensis | reverse complement strand
AGTGACTCTATTTGTTCATCCCATTAACCAGCTGGCCGACTAAAACATCTATAGTGAGATTAAACAGTTGGTTAGAATTCTGAGCTCTGGGGACTCCAGAGGAAGATAAAACCTGTGACAAATCCAATCTGCCTGGCCCCTTGCAACAACTTTAAGTAGATTTTAAACATTAATCCTCTTCAGCAAAATCATGTCAAAACTCCAACTCTTCCTTCTTCTCCAACTAATTCTTTCAGAACTCTTCTTCTTTTCCATGAAAAGACCTAATGATTTTTGTTAACTAATAATTGTTATTGTTGTTGTTAGGTGCTGTCAAGTCAGTATCCAACTCATAGCAACCCTACATCCAAATAAAATGGTATTCTTACTGCTTCTCTGTTATTCTAGGGTTTTCAATGGCAGATTGTCTTTTGGGACTGGGCTGACGGGTCCTTCTCCCAAGCCTGCAGCACCTGGTATTCCCAGGCAGTCTCCCACCCAACTACTAACCAGGTCTGACCCTGCTTAACTTCCAAGATCTGACAGGATTGGATGACACAGTGGTACGGCTGCAGGCACCCAATAATTAGAGTGTCCAAAATATACAGTCTATCCCTATGGTTCTCAGAAGCCATATTTGCAAATTTTCCTACTCACTAAAAATTTATTTAAAACACCAAAATCAGTACCCATGGTGCTTTTTCTGTCATTCACAGACATGTGCAGAGTGGCATAAAAATTTGAGTCAGTCACCATATTCCTAGCTGAGATTGAACAAAGTGACACCCTACCTTTTTGTTTTAGCTCTAATATGATAAACAAGTGTCTTTTTTGCATCTTTATTACCACATTTTCTCCACTTTCATGCTTTGGTTGGTGATTTTGCTTTGAAGATGGTCCCAAGTATAGTACTAAAGTGTTGCCTAGTGTTCTTAAGCAAAAAAGGCTGTGGTATACTTATGGAAAAATGTGTGTTAGAAAAGCTTCATTTTCAGGCATGAGTTATAGTGCTGTTGACCCTAACATTAATGTTGTTGTTGTTGTTGTTAGGTGCCATCAAGCCATGTCCAGCTCATAGTGACCCTCATAGGGTTTTCAATGGCTGATTGTTTTGGGATTGCCTCGGGAGAGGATTGCCATGCCCTTCTCCCATTTTTGTGGTGCTGGGACTTGAACCTGGGACCTCAGAGACTGCAGAGCAGCACTCTACCAACGTAGCTAAATCTCAGCCCTAAGACTAATGTTATTGAACTTAAAACATATATTAAACATGCTATCTTTAAACAAGACTGGGGTTTAGCTCAGTTGGTAGAGTGCTGCTCTGTGCTCTCTGAGGTCCTGGGTTGGATCCCCAGCACCACAAAAATGGGAAAAAGACATGACAGCCTACTCATGAAACAATCTCAAAACAATCAGCTATTGAAAACCCTATGAATAGCAGAGAAACACTGGCAGAGTGCCCGGCATTGCACAGGGTCAGGCAGTGTCATCTGTTGTATATAGGGTCTCTATGAGTGGCACCCGACTCCATGGCACTTAACAACAACAACAACAACAACAACAACAACAACAACAACGTCTTTAAACAGAAGCATATAAAAGCAAGGCAATGCATTGATTGGTTGATGAAATTGTGATCAGAAGTTCGTAGGAACCTGACCTTGTATCTCCCTTAGGAGCTCAGTATTCACTAATTTAATTTTCAGTAACTTTTAGAACATAACTACTACATGCAACAAGAATAAACTCCATTAAATAAAAGAAAATACTATACGGAGTAAAATATGAAATACCTGGTCAACAGGTATAATGTGGTTACTCTTGAGTGTCAACTTGATTGGATTGAGAAGTGCGTATGAGATTAGTAAAGCACACTTTTGGATGTGTCTGATATTGTATTTCCAAATATGATAAATTAAAGTGGGGAGACCAGCCCTGAATATAAGAGGCACCAGTTCAGCTAATAGCCTGCAGCGGTAGCCCTGTGGCATCTGATCCTGTCAGATCTCGGAAGCTAAGCAGGGTCAGGCCTGGTTAGTACCTGAATGGGAGACCGCCTGGGAACACCAGAAGCTGTAGGCTTGGGAGAAGGACCTGGCAACCCCCTCCCAAAAATCAATCTGCCATTGAAAACCCTATGAATAGCAGAGAAGCACTGACAATAGTGTTTCCCCTGTTGTACAGAGGGTCGCTATGAGTCGGATACCGACTCGACAGCACCTAACGACAACGACAACGAGTTCAGCTAATAGGCTTAGGGCCCAGATGGAACAAAAGAGAAAGAAGGAGGAAGCCCACTAGCAGAGGCAGTCTCTTCTCTGTTTCCTGGCCATAATGAGGTGAGCAGCCTCTGCCACATGCTCCCACCATGATACTCTGCCTCACCTCAAACCCAAAGCAAAGGATCCAGCAAACCATGTACTAAAATCTCTGAAACAATGACCCCAAATGAGTCTTTTCTTCCTTAGGTTGTTTATGTCAGGTATTTTGTCACAGGTCATTTTTGTCTGACTAATGCAAGGTACTAAATGGGACCAGGAATAACAACTAGCATGTTCTAGCCAACTCCTACTAGCTTGCAGAGCTTATAGTGTATATCTCTTCCGAACTCCACACTCATTGATGCCATATTGACTGGCAGCTTGAAATTGGCCATTGTATGAGTCTCTGCTCAAGAGAACTGGCAAATCCTGCAAATCTGATTTTTTTCTCTTGGAGAGTCAGTTGTTAAACATTTACCAACATACCACTGACTATAATTCTTCCTTTCTGTAATTTTTGCCCCAAATATTTTACCAGTTGAAGAATCTTTCCATATATCATTGATTATCCCATACCTTTCCTATGGATTGTCATTAATTTCTGCCTCTGATTAATTTCTTTTTGAACACTTCTCAAGAGAAATGGACTAGGAAGCCTCAAACACTCCAAACAGAACAGTGACAAAATTTGGTGAGTGATCTAGATCTTACCAAACTTGTCGAAGTAAAAGAATCATGAGGAGGTTGCCATCAATTCTCTCAATGGCCTATAGCACTGAAGGAAGATACCTGGAAGTGTGTAGCAAAACCCCATGCCTGCTGTTTTTGTCTGATGATGCCCATGTGCCTGACATCATGGAATAATAACACCTTCTTCATCCCACTTGCAATTTCTCTCATAGAAAAAAAATCTAACTAGAATTATGATGACAAAGGGATGTGGGGAATATAGTTTCTGGGCTTTCAGTCCTTAATGTACAAGGGAGAACTTAGAAGGTAGAGATGATACTGAATATCAGAAAATCCTATGTGACATGGAAGATAAAAATTCTGATGTTAGTATATATCAATAAACAATTCAATAAGTGTTTCCTAGGGACCAGCTATGTTCCAGGCACTGTGCTAGAGAAGTAATTTTTAAATTATGGATAAAAATGTATTGTAATATAAATGATTATAATATAAAATATTAGTGTGTGTGCCTGTATTGGTTACTTTTTGTGTCCAAAATACCTGAAAGAAACAACTTAAGAGAAGAAAGATTTATTTTGAATCACAGCTTCAGAGTGGCAGGGAAAGCATGGTGGAGCAGTCAACAAGAGCATGTGACAGAGGAGAGTTGTTCACATCACAGTGGACAGGAGCAGAGAGATTAGCTGGATCCTGGGGCCAGGTATTGCCAGCAAAAGCCTGACTCCAAACATTTATTTCCACTACCTAGGCCCCACCTCCTAAAGATTCCACAGCTTCTTAAAAGAGCACCACCAGATGGGGACCAAGCACTCAAATACACAAGCTTATGGGGAACACCTTATATTCAAATCGTAGCAGTGCTCAATATTATTTTTAATACAACCAAATAAGGAAGAATAAAATAGAAATATCAGTATGAGTAAATACTGTAAAACAGATAGGTAGATGTGTATGTCTACTTATTTGCAAAGTAAAATGCATTTCTTACTGGCAATTATAGTCAAAATTTAAAAAACATTGTTTTAGAGTCAGAATTAGGAAATCTTTTCTGTAAAGGACCAGATAGTAGATAAAGTAGGACATGAGAGCCATGAGGTCTTTGTTGCAACTACTCAGCTCTGCTTCAGTGGGGTGAAAGCAGTATAAATAATAAATGAATGGACATGGCTGTGTTCCAATAAAATTCTATACACAACAGGTAGGTGGCCAGGAAGATAGGACTCATAAGCCATTGTTTGCTAACTCCTAATTTAGAGCAGTGCTTCTTGAACTATCTGTGATAAAGCACCAGTTGTTTGTTTGTTTGTTTATTCCTTCCTAAATAATTGCAAGCCAGACCAATACATAGTCCTGCTGCCCAGGGCAAGTGTATAGCTCACATTACATGCAATTCATCCAAGCAAGTTAAACAACACTAATTCTGGTCTCTGCTTTGGTCAACATGATGAATAATAATCATATAGTTACATAGTATGTTTTTGTTGTTAGGTGCCCTCAAGTTGTGTCAGACTCATAGCAACCCTCATAGGGCTTTCAATGGCTGATTTTTTTTATTTTTATTTTTATTTTTTGCAGTGCTGGGGATCCAACTTGGGTCTTCAGAGAGTGTGAAGCAGTACTCTACCAACTGAGCTAAATCCCAGCCTAAACTTAGACAGTATAGTAATATTAAATTTCTATAAAATATTTTAAATATATACTCAGTTTGTATACTTATCTTGCTTCAGACTGGTAAAAAACAATTAAGGATCAGCTCCACAAACTACATTTTAAGTAGCACTGGTTTAGACAATATAAAGAAATAGAACATACTGCCCATTGTATTCATGAGGTTTATGAGCTCATGAGATAAGCCTGTTAGCAAATAACAATAATACAACATAGAACACAGTATGTGCACAAATATAAAAACTAGTTCATAGCCCATGAGCATATTTTCCCTAAACCTTAATTACCTGTCTAGAATGGCATATACCATTCATAAGATTCCAAAGAAATTATTTAATGCATACCATTATCGATACTTCTTATTTGATAATAAAAAGATACACATTTTTACCTGAAATTTTCTATCATCGTTTTTTTTGAAAGATATTCTGTGAAATGTAAAAGGAAAAAGCCCTCTTATAGACATCATTTTGAACAATTCTTGGCGGACGAAGACTTGGAAAACATCCAACTCAATTAGTACTGGAGCTGTGGTTGACCAACTGGAGACAGAAGCATTTGTTATTTCCACGTCAACTGGCTTGCCTCTGTCTCCAGTGAGAACCATTACTCTCTATATACTAGTAGCAAAAACAGTTAGGAAATATTTTTAGATTTATAAACATGCAATATGATAGCTAAGAGCCAGACCATAGTGTGTTGGAGCCAAACTTCTTGACATTTGAGTGTTTCTGGCCATTCCACTCCCTTTTCCTCTTAAAATGGACTATTTTTTTGAACTTTCCTTTTTTTGTTCTCTAAGGAGGGACTTCTGATGACAGGCTTTTCTGAGATGTTCTGTGCTGGAGAATCAGAAGAAAATGATGAAGCAGAGTGTATGGACATGAGTTTCACGGAACCATGATTTGCTAGATGTAGAGGAGATTCATGTAATCATGGATTGCTAATGTCAAGGTGTTGGTCAAAAGAAGCACTTGTGAGTGCTCACCTGTGGTGTATGATGAGAGTGTAGGGGAGAGGAATAAAGAAAAGAATGTAAAGATTATTGCTGAAGACTATATGTGTCCCTTTATGGAGTAATAGAATATAAGTTAAAATTAATCTATTTAAAATTTATTTGTGTGAGATGTGCTTTTTTCAAGACAATATCATGTGAGGAATGGTTTTATCACCACTAATATTATTATCTCCTTTAAATTAGGAACATAAACAAGTAATATTTGACCTTGTTCTTTCCTCCACAAAGTACTAAATGTTGGAAGCTCTATCTTCATAATCTGTCAGAGTTACTAAATTTTCTTTTGGTAAATGCAAAACCATCATGGATAATGTTGAAAGATTCTATGAATCATAGATTCAGCACTTTATTTTTGGCTATGATAACATTGACTCACTTAAAATTAGGGCATCATTTTCTTTTATAAAAACCTGAAGGGCTGGGTGTGGTGGCACATGCCTGTAATCCCAGCAATGTGGGAGGCAGAGGCCAGAGGATCACAGGTTCAATGCCAGAGGCAGCCTGTGTAATTTAGCAAGACCCTGACTCAAAAATTAAAAAGGGGGGCCGGGGATGCAGCTCAGCAGTAGAGCACTTGCAAAATATGTGCAAGGTCCTGGGTTCAAGTACTGCAAAAATAAAACAAAACAAAATAAAACAAAACCTATGAAATGGGGAAGAGATTATTGTTGTTCGGTATCATCAAGTTGGGTCTGACTCATAGAGACCCTATGTACAACAGAATGAAATACTCCCCAACACTGTGTCAGAAACACAATCTTTTATAAGTTTAAGCCCATTGTTGTAGCTACTGTGTCAATCCATCTATTTGATGGTCTTTCTTTTTTTTAAATTGAGCTGCCACTCTCCCAAATATAATGTCCTTCTCCAGGGATTGCTTTCTCCTGACATGTACAAAATACATAAGATGCAGTCTAGCCATCCTGACTTCCAAGGAACACTTTGGTTGCACTTCTAGGATGTGTCTGTTGGTTCTTTTGGCAGTCCATTCAAAATTCATCTCTAGCACCATAATTCAAAAGCATCAGTTCCTCTCCTGTCACCCTTATTCATTGCCCAGCTTCCACAAGCATATGATGCAACTGAAAATATCGTGGTTTGAGTCAGGCATACTTTTATCTTCAATGAGACATCTTTACTTTTCAACACTTTAAAGAGGTCTTTTGCAACTGCTTTTCCAGATGCAATGCATCTTTTGATTTCTTGACTGCTGCTTCTGTGGGTATTGATTGTAGAACCAAGTAGAACAAAATCTTGGACAATCTCAATCTTTCCTCCATTTATCATGACGTTGCTTACTGACCCAGTTGCAAAGATTTTTGCTTTCATGATGTTGAGTCACAATCCATACTGAAAGCTGTGTTCTTTGATCTTCATCAGTAAATGTTTCAAATCCTCTTCACTTTCAGCAAGCACAGTTGTGTCATCTGCATAATGCAGGTTGTTAGTGAGTCTTCCTCCAATCTTGATGCTGTGTTCTTCTTCATAAAGTCCAGCTTCTTGGATTATTTGCTCAGCATAAAGGTTGAAGGAGTACGGTGAAAGAATACAGCCCTGACACACACCTTTCCTGACTTTAATCCAAGCAATTTCCTTGTTCTGTTCAAATGACTGCTCCTGGTCCACATACAGATTCCTCATGAGTACAAGTCAGCGTTCTGGTATTTCCATTCTTCACAATGTTACCCATAATTTGTTGTGATCCACACAGTCAAATGCCTTTGCATAGTCAATAAAACAGAAATATCTTTTTGGTATTCTCTGCTTTCAGCCAATATCCATCTGACATCATCAATGATGTCCCTGATTCCATGCCCTCTTCTAAATCCAGCTTCACTTTCGGCAATTCCTTCCTGCTCCAAGGGAAGAGATTATCAACCTAATATCAGTTTTACAAATGGATAAATTTGAGTGTAAGAGATTAGATACTTGATCTAGGGTCATTTAAGGAATTGGATGTGCTGATTAGTTTCATTGCGATGTTGGCATGGAGTCCCAAAAAAGTCCCAAGGAGAATGACCAGATGATTTTGACAACTGGAAGAGCTATGAGCATAAAAATGAGGGAAAGTTCCAATCAATCTACTGCTGTTCCAGCAGTCTCCTCTTCCTAATATCTTGTCATGAATACCAGGATACTCCACAGAGATATTGTTCCTTTTTTTTTTTTTTTTTTTTTTTGCGGTACTGGGGGTTGAACCCAGGGCTTCACGCCTGCATGCTTTGCAAGTGCTAGACCGCTGAGCTGCACCCCCAGCCTTTTTTTAATTATTTTTTTGAGATAGGGTCTCGCTAAATTACACAGACCACCTCTGGTCTCAAACTTGTGATTCTCCAGCCTCTGCCTCCCTAGCCTCTGGGATTACAGGTGTGTGCCACCGTGCCCGGCACTAGAGATATTGTTCTTGATGAAGATTATTTGCTTCTTCTTATGCTTTGAAAAAAGTCTTCACTTCCACCTATACCTCTGACCTCAACCCCAGGCTCTCCTTAGCCCACATATAACCCTAGAAGAAAAGAGCCAAACTTCAGCTACTTTAAGTTGAGCTGACATCTAGAAGGATTAGGGGCACTGAAATATTATAAAATAACATTTTATTTCCATATTTTGATGGGCAATGACCTAGCAAACATCACCAGGACAAGAATGAGACAGAACAAGGAGAAAGTAGGAATTTCACTTGAGTTTATTTATTTTTTATTATGTTGTGAAATAGAAAACTTGGCATTATTTTAAATAACACAGCTATGAATACATGGGTCAGGGAGGAGTACTCCAAATTAGCATTGTCACTAATAATAGAGAAGGGAGTTCCCATCCTCTAAAATACTCTCCCATGGGCAACAAATCTATTAGGTAGATATCGCTCTTTCTGCCAGAAGAATACAATTAATGCCATGGAGAAAGCTCAAAGCTGGTGAGGGAGCACACATTTTATATATAAAAAAGCCTAACTGTCGAAAATCTGAAATGTATGTATTTAATTTTCTCCAGAAATGGTTTGTAATCATCTCCCCTTGTCACTGAATGGAAAAATCTCATTCCTTTGTGTTTGTGGTACATTTCAAGTTCTTGGAGTGACTGATGATAGCACTGTAATCTTGGATGACTCAGGAAGAATTTTTAGTCTTTTTAATGTATTATTTTAATAAGTAAATTTAAGGCAGACTATTTCGCCAACTTAATTGCTTTTGCGACATTCTACCAAATCCTTATGGTTTATATAATAAGGCCAACTCTGTTGGAAGGGTGACCTGCCTGACCAGAGGGAAGAGAAAGAAAGTATTTTTTGGCCTAAACTTACTCCTAGCATTGACTCATCTTCCCAGATAATTTGGCACAATGTTACTTGTCTTGATCAGGGATGTGGCATGAATGAATCCTTGATTTGGGTTAAGAACTCTTTCGTATTCTGTTTCTGCTTCTTCTAAGGCAGGAATACAAATTCAGCACCTGGAAAATGGGTTGCAATCTTTTTTAGCCTACAGATCACCCCCTCTTGCACCTCCTCCCCCTTCTCCTCCTCTTCCTTGTTCTACTTCGTGATACTGGAAGGTTGAACCCAGGACCTCATGCATGCTTTTCAAGTGCTCTACCACTGGGCTGGACCCTCAGCCCAGTTGTTCACTTTTTATTTTGAGACAGGGTCTCACTAAGTTGTACAAGCTGCCTCTGGCCTCAAACTTGTGATCCTCCTGCCTCTGCCCCTCAAGTCACTGGGATTACAGGCCTGAGCCACCAGCCCAGCTAGGCCACAGATCTTCTGAGTATAGGGAGAAATATGTATTGATCCAGGTCCTCTGAGATGGGATGAACTGTACCAGAGATTTATTGAGAGAAAGCCTTGTGAGGGAAAGTGGAGGTAGAGATGAGTTTGACTTGAGGGAGCTTCCACACAAGTCCAGGTAGCAGAACTTCTATGGTTCCCATGGGCCTCTCAAACCATGAAGGTTAGTGAGACACACAACAGCCTCTGTTGCTTCAGTCATTCTTGGAGCTGCAATTGGTGCTCATCCTCTCCCTCCTCTACTATCCATTCTAAATTTTCCTTACTCTCAGCTGCCACCCATTCAGGTCTTACTGGCTTTACCTGGTGGTATGACTCAAAACTTTATTCCTGAGAGGCTTCAGCCCTGGGTAATCATACACTCTGATGTCGATGTCACCATATTTTTCCATTCAGACTCATAATTGCACAAGAGAATGTCAAGGAACACCCAAATGTGTCACCTGGATAACACATGGTGCAGAAAAACTCATCCCCAGTATGTTAGAAATGACCAAAAGGTGCCATGAGACCAAAGAAAGAGGCAGATGGATCCAAGATTCCCCAAAGTGTGATTTATTGGGGACTTACTAATGGAAGTGTGGTTGAATGAGTCCTCGCACCAGCAGATCCCTGAAATTTGGGTTAGAGGAAGGAGGCTTATACAGTAGTTAGGATAAAAGTGACTTTCATCTCAAGCTAACATCAAAGACATCAGGCATATTCCCAGTGCTCACAGCATCAAAGTCTGTTTTTAAAGCACCACATACCACATAAATACTTTTGTTTATTTGCAGTATGTTGGAAAACTATGTAAGGAAAACAAACCAGAGGTACTCAGAGACGATCATGGTGGTTACAACTCAAGGTGGCTGCAGGGTAATACGCATTCCTCCCTGCTCTCATTGTATAAAAGCAGCTCTACTTCCTCTTGATCATCAGCATTAGCTACTCTTGCTACAACCGTAACCCCTTTTTTTCTGACCTGTTGGTCCCTGGGAACAAGGAGTCCACTGTGTCACGGTGATAGCTCTAGTGTGTAGTTCAGTGGCATCCTTCCTGCATTCCCTGACAAGAGTACCCCATTTGAGGACCATGACTGTCAACCCTGAAAAAGCCATAGTTGATGGGAATAGAAGCAGAAGGTAAACCAGTGGCAATTGGAGCCACTCACACTTCCACTCTTTGTTATCTGGATCTATGTATTCTTCATACTGGGAACACAGCACCAGATAAAAATTCCTGATGTAGTACATAAACTATATCCTAAATAGTATGACCTGCTTCTTTCAGAATGCTGCTGGTTTTTTTTTTGTTGTTGTTGTTGTTTGTTTGTTTTGCAGTAATGAGGAGTTGAACCCAGGGTCTTGCACATACCTTGCAAGTGTTCAACCATTGTGCTGCACCCATTTTTATTTATTTTTTATCTTGACATAGAGTTTCACTAAGTTGTACAGGCTGCCTCTGGCTCCAAACTCATGATCCTCCTCCCTCCACCTCCCAAGTTACTGGGATTATAAGTGTGCACCACCATGCCCTGCCAGAGAGCTGCCTTTAAACAGATACTTTAGTGACCCTTTCAATGGCTATTCCAGCATTCTATGAGCAGACTGCCTCTGGGTAATGTAGTACCTGATACATCCAGTGGGTCCTATGGTCATGGGACCACTTCCCACCCTCTTTTGCTTTAAAATGGATTCCCTGGTGCATTAGTCAGTTTGCATTGCTACAATGCAATACAGGAGGCAACTAACTTATAAAAGGAAAATGTTTATTTAGCTCACAGTTTTAGAGGTCTAGGGTCCAAGATCAAGAAAGGACCCCATTGATTTGGTTTCTGGTAAAGCAGTGGGTGGCAGGACATAATGGCAGGAGTGTGTGCAGGAGCAGAAACAAGAAAGAGAATGAATGGAGACAGGCTTGCTCCTTTTATTACAATTACAACTCTTTTATGAGAATTCAAGAAGTTATATGAAAATTACCAAATGGTCTCACATAAACTATCTCATGCCCCTAATGACCTAAGGATCTTCTAATAGGCCCCACCTCCCAAAGTTTCTGCCTCCTTCTAACACCACCACTCTGGGAACCAAGCCTTTAATCACAGACCCTTGGGGGACACTCAGACCACACTGAAACGATAGCTCCTGATCAGGTGTTATTTTGCATTCCTTGCTTATAAATCAGGTCTTCCATAATCCATGGATAGTGGTGCTGGCTGAGGCTCTGTAGGCAGGAAAAACAAACTGATGACTGGAATAGGACATATGAAGGAATGTTCCCAAGTAAATAAAGAGCTGAAGGAGAAGAATAAAACTCTTGCTTGGTTTACAGAGTGGTCTGCTCGGTATGTGAGTGAAAGCTAAAAATGAATGATGGTGGCATTCAGTAGTTTCCCTGAAAAGTAATAAGAGGGAAAATCTTTCTAGTAGATGGAACTGAAGTGGTACCTTTGGTCATCCACCTTGTGTGGGAGAAGAAATGGTCTGAGGTGCAAATATTTACAGATTAATGATTTATGGGGATAAATGTACATGAGAATAAGCTGCTGACTATTCCTGGATGTAAGGGGCCAGTGTTGTTCATTGGAACCCAAGTTACAAGGAGATATTGTCATGTGTCATATCTAGGAGCTCAGTGTGAGTCTCTGTTTCTGATGGGTTGGACATTCTGAGGCAGTATTAGCTAGATCAGCCTTGGTAAGTGATAGTCTGTGTTTTTGGCCTATATTTCTGTCTCCATAACTATTCTGTGCATATGCCCATTATTCCAATTCTGGACTGAATTATACAAAATGCTGGCTGATGTTAACAGGCCATTATGTTTCCTTGGTTGTTTGATGCCTCTTCTATGATGGATGCTTTCTCATGGATATTTGTTTGTGATGTAAAGATCTTCACACTTTGCATTCACCCCCATTGGTCTCTCCACTAACCTCAAACCCAGAGCCCCTTATCTTTGATCTAGTTTTCCTTTTAGATCCCTGACCAGATGGCCATATCATAGTCCACTGCTCATTAATCTGCAAACTTTCACACCTTGGACCACTTCCTCCACACCAAGTAGATGACCAAATGAACCCCTCGACTCCACCTGTTCAGAAGATATTCCCTCTCACTGTCTTTCAAGGCAACTCATGGATGCCACCTTCATTTGTATTCAGCTTTTACTCACATACTGAGCAAGATTCCTCTATAAACCAAGTAAGAGCTTTATTCTTCTCCTTCAGCTATGTATTTATATAGGAACCCTCCCTCATATGATTATAATTGAGAACTGTGGGAAGGGCACTATTATAGCCCATATGGGTGACATGGGGGTCTGGAGTACCTGCTCATGAAACTTAATTGTGCTCGGGTTTTGTTCAGGTTCCACCCTGCAAATACCATTTCCATGGTATGATGGACTGATGCTAGGCCTGTATGACTTTATGACTTGGTGTATCAGACAGAATCCAACTCACAATGGGCAACTCCAGCTCCAGAGTTTTTTTGGTGCCCATGGTCAAGTATTCTGTCTCCATCAGGGCCCAGTAACAGGCTATGACCTATTTATCAAAAGACATAATTTATTGCTATGGATGTCAGACCCTTGTTCCAGAACTTACATTACTTTTTTTCTCCCATTGGAGCTTGCCTCAAACTCTATGCTGTATCTCTTTCCACTACTGATGCCTGTAACACCATATGGTCCACTGGGTTGTATATGGTCCAAGTTGCAGGATGCTTGCACCATTCCTTTCCTGTTTTGGACCCGACTCAAAACTGGCAGACTTTCATGATACCTGATATATGACCCAGAGGAATATTTCTAGAAGTAGAATGTGCTGCTTGCGGAATCCAGAGTCAAACAAGATTCTGTGCTTCCTTCTTTGTGATAGAGGATGCAAGAAGCAGCCCTGTTTTTCACTTTGGAGAAAGTAGCCCAGCATACCCCTGACCACTGATCTCCTCCACTGGGACATTTTCTCAGGCTACCATCAGTGAAATCTTTAGTAATGGAGCCACAACTTTGTGCCAAGGACTAACTATGCCCTAGTTTTAACCAGGACAATATCCTCTACAATTGATGATCAGTGAGTGACTGAGTCCCAACTCCACATCTTATTGCCTATATTCTTGGACTGCTCCTGGGACCACTTGTATAGTCCACATCCTCCAAGAAATAGATACTACAGTGGGATTAGCCTAGCAAGAGATTTATTAGGGCCAGTGCCTATGAGGAAAATTGAGAGGGAACCAGGTGAGATTGGAGGCCTCAAAGGAGATATGACCCTGAGTGAAAGAGAGAATAAAAGGAGGGAGGTTGAGTGGAAACATCCCAGACTGAAGTCCAGTTCTGAAATAGTTCAGCAAGACTGTCAAGGAGTTCTTGAGGCAGAGTTGCCATTAGACAAGTCATGTATCATTGGCTGGGAGCAGGGTTTGGAAAGCGTTGACCTAGACATCAATCCAATGATGGATTTCAAAGCATTGGAACCATCAGTCACATACTGCCTTAGTGTTAGATCTGAGAGGTGTGTTTTCATGGCTGCTACAAAAGCTTTGATTCCCTTCACAGAAAAACATACTAATTTACACATAAAAATGCTGTGTGTAATTTTGTAAGGCTCATAGATACTCTTAAAACCATTCGTGGCCCTTGTGGGTGGTTAAGAACATCTGTTTGGGGAGTTTATTGTTGATCTCATTTAGTAAAAATAGACTGCTATGAGGTTTATACCAAAGATAAACAACACATTTTCAAAATTCACTATAAGTTCCTGCTATGGCTTGAATGCATGTGTCTCTCCAAAATTCGTATGTCAGAACTTAGACCCCAAGGTGATGGTATTAGAAGGTGGAGTCTTTAGGAAGTGATTAGGTCATGAGTCCTTTTCCCTCATGAATGAGATGAACGCCTTATAAAAGAGGCTTCACGCAGCATTCATCCTCTTTTACCTTTTGCCTTCTGCTATGTGATGACACAGAAATAAGGTGTCATCTCTGAAGCAGAGAGTAAGTGTCAATATAATGGCGGCTTGATCTTGGGCTTCTAGAGTCCATAAACTGAAAAAGAATTTTTATTGCTTATAAATGATCTGGATGGAGTTTAGCTCAGTTGGTAGAGTGCTTGCTCTGTGTGCTCTGAGACTCTGGGTTCCATCCTCAGCACTGCAAAAAATGGGAGAAGGACCTGGCAACCCACTCCTGAAACAACTAGCCATTGAAAACCCTGTGAATAGCAGAGAAGCACTACATAGTGCTTGGCATGGCACAGTATCGGGGAGTGTTTTGTTCTGTTGTATGTAGGGTTATTATGAGTTGGATCTGACTCAGTGATACCTAACAACAACAGTAAGTTATACAGTCTGTGGTATTTCCATAGCAGCAGGATGGACTAAGACAATTCCTTAAAAAGGTTTATAACCTTTTCATTAAAAAAGGATGGCCTATGTACTCTTGGGCTGGGATTTAGCTCAGTTGGTAGAGCACTGCACTGCAGTCTCTGAGGCCCTGAGTTCAATTCCCAGCACCACAAAAATGGGAGAAGGGCCTGGCAAACCTTTCCCAAGGCAATTCCGAAAAAACAGCCGTTGAAAACCCTATGAGGGTCACTATGAGTCAGATACCGACTCGACGGCATCTAACAACAACAACAATGTACTCTTACTACAACATGCCACACTGTATATGTACATTTTTATTATTGTTGTTAGGTGCTTTGAGTAAAATCTAACTCACAGCGACCCTATGTACAACAGACGAAACATTATAGTGCCATGCCCAGCACTATTGTCAGTGCTTCTCTGCTACTGATAGGATTTTCAATGGCTGATTGTTCTTTGTGGGTGGGCTGCCAGGTCCTTGTCCCAAGCCTACAGCACCTGGTATTCCCAGGTAGTTTTCCATCCAAGTACCAATCAGGCCTGACCCTGCTTAGCTTCCAAGATCTGACAGGATCGGATGCCAGAGAGGTAAGGCTGCAGGCATGTATACTGTAAATAATCTGAATATGTTGAATGGGTGTCAAACAAGGATCTCAATGGAAATAGTCCCATTTGAGAGATAATTTTAGCAATAGGAATAGGAAGCAACAGAAGCTTTTCAATCTTTGAGCCCCACTGTTGCCTTGTAGTTTGACAGAGGAGAAATTTGATAAAAATATCAACCGTAGAAGGTTCAGACTTTCATTCTGATAAAGAAGATGCCCAATTTCTTTAATTTAATAGGATAATTTAAAATGTAATTTCTCTTTGATAAGCAGTTCAGTTGAAGCAGTGCAGTGGAATATATTTCCAAATCCAAACAAAGGATGACCTTCAGCAACTCACTTATTTCTGATGCCTTGAATTTCTCTTTCTTTAATGTTTACAAATTTACAGTTATTGCTTATAATTTTAATGGAGATAAAATTTATATACTTCCAAGTGTACAAATATTAAGGAAACAGCTCAATAAATTTTTGACCTGGCAATAAATATACTTAGGTAACTACCAACCAGATCAAATGAAATTACTGGATGGTGGGACATATATGTATGTTTTGCTTTGCTAGATACTTTCAAATAGTACTGTAATGTGGTTGCACCAGTTTACGTTTCCATCAGCCAAGTATAAGAGTTTTAGCTGTTTCATATCTTATGCTCACACACAGTAGGAATTTCTTTAAATTTTAGCCATTTTGGTGGGGATTCCCTACTTTTAAGTAAAACTAACTGAGCTACTACCAGTCACGACAAACACAAGTTAGTGCTCTGAGAGAGCTTGGTATAGTTTTATCCTGCTAGATAACAAAGGATTGTGATGTGGATTCATTTTACTACATAGTATTAAGGCATTCTTAGTCCCTTGAAAGCCTGCAGCCATACTACTGTGGCGTCTGATCCTGTCAGGTCTCAGAAGCTAAGCAGGGTCGGACCTGGTTAGTACTTGGATGGGAGACCGCCTGGAAACACCTGGTGCTGTAGATTTGTGAAAAGGACCTGGCAACCCACTCCCCAAAACCAATCAGCTATTGAAAACCCTATGAATAGCAGAGAAGCACGACAATAGACAATACTGTTTTACCTGTTGTATGTAGGGTCTCTATGAGTTAGACACCGACTCAAGGACACCTAACAACAGTCCCTTGAAAAAAACTCCCGTAGAAATAACAAAGGAAGGAGTTTGATAATTACAAAGGCTCTGGGGAAAGCCCCTGGAAATAATTCCTAGAAACTAAAACTTGGGTCTATGGCCAAAATTGAAGTGGTACAAGGAGGGAAATAGCCACTTCAGGGATCAGAGAAGTGGCCAGATCTTGAGAAAGGAATGGAACATGTATTTATTACTGAGAACAATTGTCTACTCTTACTTAAATATGTATAGCTTCTTCCCAATGGCATTTAAGGTATTACTAATTTAGTTATTAATGAACTTGGGTTTTTCTCAGTCAAAGAAACCAAGATGTTTACATACCTGAAATTCTGCTATTATTGAGATTTCACTGATGAAAAGAAGGAAAAGTACTACTAATTATAACTATTTTCCTATCTGTATGCTACTGTCAGCCCAAGAGCAAGAAACATGTTTGTTTGATCTATTAATCTGTAAATTAGATTTGAAGACAAGAAATATACACAGAATCAGTATCTTCTTTAATCCTTTCCCTTAGCTATTCTCATCCTATCAAACTGCCTTGGTTTATCTATGAAACTCTATTTCCAAAGGTACAAAACAATAAAAAGAACATGAATTAATTGCTTTCCTTGTGCTAGGTAACGAACTAAGGGATCTTATATCGGTTATCACATTTATAGTTCACATCAGGTATCTTGATTAAATTCTTCACATTCCTTTGAAGCTCAGAGGTTACATTTTACTAACTCGGCTTTAAATATAGAACTATTGGGGCAAAGAGGTGAAGTAACCTGCTTTTGTTTGCCTTATGACAATTTCAAATTCAAAGTGCTTATTCTTTCTCTTGGCTCAAGGCTTTCATTTCCATGACTGCTGCCCTAGTTTAGGAACAAAGTAGCCATGAGACTGGTTTCTCAAATAAATCTACATGGTATCACCAGATCAGTCTTGATGTAACATCACTTTCATTATATATTTCTCTTAAGTCAAAATGTTCAATGGCTCCCTAAAGCCTGCAGGATAAATTCCAAAGTTAGCTTGTTGATGAAAGTGCTCCTTAATTTCAGGCTAGCATACTTTTCCAAATACTTCCATACAAAAATCCTCCACTTCGAACATTATAGAATATTTGCTGATTATCAAACTAGCTGTGTACATTCTCATCTCACATATTTGCTTATAGTCCTGCCAACCTGAATGCCCTTTTCTTTGCCTATCCAAATGTTGCTAGCTCTCCAGTGACAGAGTTACATTCATCCACTGACTTGAAAGATTTCCTTATCAGTCCTGCAGGTGTTATTTTCTCCCTCTTCTTAAATCTTATGAAATTTCCAAATTGTACCAGACAGCAAATATTTACAGAATGGTAACAAAATGCAAGGTGACAAAGTACGTTTGAAAATAAATGATAGCACTCCTTGAGTTGAAAGAGCTCAAAATGTGAAATGACATTAAAAATGAAAAATTTATATAGGAAATGAAAGATACATTACTAACATTTTTTAGCATGTACTATGTAGCAGGCCATACACTATTTCACCTATACTTGCACATTCATTTCTGTAAGTAGGGACTATTATTGCCTGCTACTTATGGATGAGATTCTGAGGCCATAGGACTTAGCCAAGGTTATCTGGCTAAGAAGAGTAGGATTTGAACAGTCTATGTTTTTATCCTTTAGGCTGTCCTGCACTTAAGATGAGATCTCAAGTTCCAATTGCCCCAGGAGGAAATCAGAGAGATAGGGAGGATGCAGTGTTGAAAGATTAGTAGAAAGGTGAATACAGAGAAGCAGAGAATTAACAATGGAGAAATAAGGTAGAATGAAGCATGAGCCAGTAAAATTGATGAGGATTCTGGAGCTAGTTCTGTTAAAATTGACTGTCCTAGAGAGTACTTATTTTATTCTCCAATGTATCCATCATATATTTTTCTCTGGCGCAAATTTGGTCAGATATCAGGTTGTGGAAATGTTATCTTGTTAGTTTGCCACAGTTGAGTAGACTTCAAGGGTTAACTCATACCAACTAAATATCTAGTAAATCAATGATTAAGTCAGAATATGGTATATGAATGTACAGCAACTCAATTATATGATACATTCACTTCAAAGTTATCTTCACAGACCACTCCTAATAGATAGGCTATACCAATGTCTTTCTATTGAACTTAGAATAAAAGTCAAAATTCTTACGAACATGAAGTAACTCCTGCCTAAATTTCCAAGCTGGTCTTATGCTTCTCTCTCCCTTCCTCACTACACTCTAGGTTTATTGCTTGCCAGATTTTTTAAAAAGACACGCCCATTTTCACCTCAGGACCAGTCTTTACACTATTCTCTCCAGCTGGAATTCTATTCCCTTCTATTCTGTTTTTAATTATATGGGAATCAGAAATTAAATACCTTAATTTCTTTTACTGACCTTAGTTAAAGAAATGTAATTTTTACAATTATATTTAATGAAAAGCCTTGAGGGGAGATAATCTTATTAGCATAAGTACTTTGAGAATTAATTCAAAGTATCATGCTGGTTGTTAACTTCTTGGCAAGACAAAGAAGTGAATTTCAGGGAACATTTAAATTCCAGTGACATAAAATGGCAGTGATGGAAAAATAACCAGTTTGGCCAAAAGTTTTTAAAGATATATGATCTATCCCTTATTATTGGAATGAAACTTTCAGAGAGATCTTTCATGACAAGGTTTGTCAATACAAAATGTCTACTGGGACTACTTTTCAAAAAACATATTTGTTATAGAAACTTGTATTTGTTCACTTAAGCAATAAAATACTTTTGTAATACAAAATAGAATGGGCTCACCTAAGCTGCAAATTGACTTGCCAGCCCTAAGGTGAACCTCTAGCTGAAGAAATACTGGCATCATTTCAAACAAAATTGATCCAAACTCAAGGAAAAGCCTGGTTGTCAGATTATTCTCATCAGCTGGACTTGGTTTCAAAGTCACCTTCTTAGTGAAGCTTCCTCTGAGCACTGTATTTACAGCAGTACTACTTAAATTTTTGAAAATCATTTGTTAAAAATACGAGGCCCAGGGCCTCCCTCTGTCCATAAGCCAAAGCCTCTGTATTTTTGATGAGTTCTCCAGGTAATCCTAGTACTTACTGAAGTTTGAGAACTACTGATACAAATGTGTATCCTTCCTTTTATCCCTTCATTTTTTATGATAGCACCTTGTTTCCCATACAGTTCTTATCATAACATCTATTTTCATATGGCTGTGAGTCTCTCCTAGAATATAAACACCAAGAACACAGGAATCATGTCCTTTCTGCCAGTTACCATCTTTACAGAGCCTAACACAGTGACTGGCACAAGCTGGCGCTCAAAAAACAAATGGTTTCATAAGATTTGTTTTATAACAGTGAATTACAAACTTCTAATTTTCCATCAGAATCTTTTGGGAAGATAAAAGGAGAATGGGGGGGGGTCAGTTTTTCTGGTTTAATTAGGAATGGGAATTCCAGAGTTCTGCTCATTTGGCTGCTCTTGGATCCCTGAAGGCAACATACAACCTTGCTTCACAAAGGGAGGTCCCTGCACCAGCAGCATCAGAAGATAGTACAAAAAGACTGGTGGGTAAAACTGCTGACACCTTAGCACAAGGCCATAGAATCAAGTCATTTTATTCTTCACTACAACCTAGAGACACTTATAAAAAGCCAGGTTCACTTAAGAATGTTCTTGATGAGACAGTAAAAATTTATTACTATTAAATTTCAACCTTTTAGTATACATCTTTTTAGTATTCTGTGTGTTGAAATGGGAGGTGAGCCTTAACCCCTTCTGCTGCATAATGAAGTATGACGATTGTGTTGAAGAAACCACTTGTGCAATTCTTTGAGTTGTGTATTGAACAAGCCACCTTTTCACAGGACAGCAGTTTTACTTGAAGAAATGACTGACAAACTATGGTCACTCAGACCTGGACATTTGCCAGACATCTTGAAAATGATGTGATCGATCACTTCAAGGAAGACAACTGACAATATTTGTGGCCAAAGATGAAGCTTGAGCTTTTAAGACAAATTATGAATTCTGTATGGGAGAAGGATCTGGCAATCCACTCCCGAGGCAATCCTGAAAGAATCAGCCACTGAAAATGCTATGAAGGTGGCTATGAGTCGGACATGACTCGATGGCACCTAACAACAACAACATGAATTGTGTAAAATTTGTATTAGCTCCTCAATACTTAAATTTTTTTCTAATAAGGTCATTTGTGATATTAACAAATGTGATTTTCTGAGTTTGTGAAATGAAATGTGCTATTATTTAGAAGATCTGCATAACTTGGTGAACTAAAAGTTTTCAAATGACAATTGTGGAATCATGTGTGGGTAAAAGATCCATTTAGAGTGGAACATGGACATGAAATTTAATATAAGTGTAGAAAAGTTCACTGATACAGTTTAAGATCTCATATCACAACAAATATTTAGGAGTTATCACTTATAGCATTTTCATGTAGCATCAAGGAATATCCATGATTATCTGAAAAAGCTAATAATCTTTCCTTTTCAGCTACTTACCTGTGTGAGGTCAGACATTCTTCCACCTGTGTGAGGTCAGACATTCTTCCTATACTTCAAACCAATATAGGGCTACAGATGATATTCAGAAGTAGATGTTAAAATTTATATGTCTTCCATAAAGGCAGACATTGAAGATTTATAAAACTGTTCAACAATGCTGGATATTCCATTAACTCCATTTTGTTTTGGAAAATAAATGTATTTTTCATGAAAATATAATATTTATGTTAATGTGTAATTGGTTTATTATTGTTATATTAAATGAATTAATAAATATGTCTAAACTTTTATTTTCTAGTGTGATTTTCACCAATAGATATATCCCATATAAACAAAATGCTTTTGGGATTGTCATAATTTATAAGTGTAAAGAGTTTCTGAAATCAAAACATTTGAGAACTACTAATAACAACAATAATATCCTTAAGAATAAATTGGAAACATTCCTTCAAGCAGTCCTATGTTCTGATAAACAGGACAAGCCTTGATCAGCTCTTCCTAATCCTTTTCTCCTTTAATAAGCGAAATTGAAGTCCAGCGATTGCTAAGGGCCTATGATTGATTTCACGTTTCCACTCGGTCTTTCTAAGCAAGAGTTTAGTTACCTTGATTGGATTTTCAGACTTCTTGGCTTCAATGATGTGGTTTGGCAAAGAGCAAGGTCACTCCTGTGAGTAGCGTATTTACAAATGAGCTTTAGAGGGAAATGGCTCAACAGAAGCATTGGCTGCAGAGTTCTGCCAATTTCAGGAGACAAACCCTTTCCTTATATTTGTACTTATGCCAATTATCCTACTTACTATCTTTCTGAGGATGGGATATAAGTTCTTTATAAAAGGCTAAAGAAAAAATATAAAATATTAGAAATATTTGAAGAAAATAAAAGGGCCTAATATATATTTATCTGGGGCTGGGATTTAGCTCAGTGGGTAGAGCGCTGCACTGCAGTCTCTGAGGCCCCGAGTTCAATTCCCAGCACTGCAAAAATGGGAGAAGGACCTGGCAATCCACTCCCAAGGCAATCCCGAAGCACTCAGCCATTGAAAACCCTATGAGGGTTGCTATGAGTCAGATACCGACTTGACAGCACCTAACATATATTTGTCTACAGCTGTACCATCCTGGTGTTAGATCTCATCTAATCTCAGAAGTTAAGCAGAGTCAGCCTGGTTAGTACTTGGATGGGAGACCACCTTGGGACACCAGGTGCTGTAGGCTTGGGAGAAGGACCTGGAAGCCCAGTCCTGAAACAATCTGCCATTAAAAACGCTATGAATAAAGCAGAGAAGCACTGACATAGTGCTAGGCAAGGCACAGTATCAGGGAGTATTTTGTTCTATTGGACATAGGGTTCCTATGATTTGGACCCAACTCAACAGCACCTAACAACAACAACAACAATACTTATTTTGTATTTATTCTATGCTAAATAATACTATGTATGTTACTCCATTTAATCCTCCCAACAATTCCATGAGATGGACATTATTATTCCCATTTTACAGATGAGAAGAGCAGCGTTAGATGGCCATTATATAGCAGAGAAGGAATGAAACACAGGTTTCAGTGACTCTGAAGACAGCACAAAGACAATCTGGGTGTGTCAAATACTTTAATAGTGGTATGTTATGGGGATGTTACATCAGTCTTCAGAATTGCCTCAGACCAATGATTCTGAAAGTGTGGTTTCTGGAATAGCAGCAACAGCATCCCTGGGAACTTGTTAGAAATGCAGGTTTGGGGGCCTCACCCCAGATCTGCCAAATTAGAAGCCTGGGAGTGGGGCTCAGTAATGTGTGTATTACCACATTCTCCAGGGGCTTCTACTGCACCCTCAAGTTGAATAAGCCCTAAAGTACGCCAATACAACCTCAGCAGGCAGCACGAAGAGCAGAGCAACTAAATGGCTGCTTAGGTTGCCAGTCTATAAGGTCACTACTGTATCACAAAAATAAATGAGAAGCATTGTGTCAATTAACTTACATCTCCTCTTGTGTGGGGAAAATAAATTGGTTTCACTCCTATCTTATGCAGGTGATGAATTCCTTGTTATGAGTTTGAACATGTGACAGGAAAATATTTTTTATTTCTAATGTTCAGAATACAAAAGTCTAATCTTAGTGACCCAAAAAGTGTTTATTGCTAAACACAAGCTCTTCAATATTTATCTGATGGCCTTTTGCATCCTTGCTCCTCCTTGATCCTGAAGGATGAGTGGTACAGACCCCTCACCAAAAATCTTATATATGGGCCATCTTAGATCTGGTTCCCTAGAAGCAGAGCCTGAGATAGGGATTCTTGGCAAGTGATTTATTGAGGAAGCATTTTCAGAAGAAGGGAAGCAGGTTAGAGCAGTGAGGAGAAGCCAAACAAGGGAGTGGTTTCTAACTGGTACTATCCTCAGCCTGATCTCACCCACAAAGAGCTCTGGAGCATAAATTTCATCATATTTCCCTTATAGTGGAATCCTACCCATAGGGAAGGGAGCCGAGATTTTGTATCCCTCTATTGGCCACTCATTGACTTTGGGCTGTGGGTGGCAAGGTTGGAGTGAGTCTGACCTCCTGGGCAAGAGTAGTTCCTGGGGGCTGAGAGTAGCACTTCAGAGAAAAGGTCAGCTTGGGCCATGAGCAGCAAACCTTGACAGCAGCTAGGGAATGGATGAACCCAGGTATAAGGGATCTGGTTGGAACACTGCCAGTATCTACTACATGGATGTTTTGAGGTTCCCTGTTCATACTTCTGGATGTCAATGTCCATCCCTGCCTCTAGTGTGAACATTCATCTCTAAACCCTGGCCTCATAGAACCATAGTCCTGGTTGAGCCAGCTTCACTATTCTTCACCCAGTCTATGGGCAAATCAAATCAAGTGGCTGTGTTTGTAGGATTACAAATAGTTTACATAAATTATCCCTCCCTGTTAGATATAGTTCTATCTTAGGAACATTGTTATTTCCAAGTTTTTCCCTTTGTGTAGCAAAGGGATAGACTGGATTATTTTTAAACCCTGTTCCACTTTTAAAATTCATTTGCCTAATAATTTTGTTCCAGAAGGCAGTTGTACTTGCATTTCCTCAAGGGATGAGTTTCACAAAAGTTTGATTAGAAACTAAGTCCCATGTCATTGGCATAAATCAGGCATTAATAAGACTGAAAAGTTTTAGCCAATGACAGGGAATTCATCTCCATTTCATATGACCATGATTCTTTTAACCATATTGATATCAATTTTTCTGGGTAATTTTAAGAAAGAATTTCTTTACAATATTACAGAACTGTAGAGTTGATTCTCCCGAAATTATTGAGTCTGGACCTATGTGCTCCTTTATTCCCAGTAACGTTTGTTTTATGAAGTGAGGTGCTCCTATGTTTGGTATGTAGAGATATTGACTAATGCTATGTATTCTTGGCTGATTGTTCCCTTTATTAATACGTAGGGACCTTCTTTGTCTCTCTCATTAGTTTGGGGTTGAAGTCAATGTGTCAGAAATTATATAGCTACACCTGTTTTTTTTATTTTCTCATGCTTGGTATATTGTTTTTCAGCCTTTAATTTTTGTTTGTTGCTAGCATGTGCTGCAGTTCAGGGGGCTCTTATTTACCTGTTAGGGTGGTGGTTCTCTTTTCTCACTGGGGCACTCAGTGTCAGCTTTCTGATGGCATTCTTGCTACATCTTTCTATGTTGGTTTTTTTCTTCTTTTTATTTGCAGTTGAGACTATCTACCCAACTCACAAAACCTAACCACTGAACGAGGGCTTTGGGAACACGCTGCCACAGTGACTGAGGGGACAGGCAGGGCATGCAAGTACAGTGTGAGAGACAATGGGACTCTGTCTTCTACTCACTCCCCACCAGGAACAACCTTGGGCACTTGAGCACTTAAGGAGTTGCAGCCCCCGGGTGAGTCTGCGAACCAGACTAATTTCATCATATTTCATATGGTTTGGGGTTGGGTTCTGGGCATTCCTTAGTGTGGTTATTTCTACCTTACATATTAGGGGTTATCCTTACTTTAATGCCTTCTATTGAAATCTTAGTCCTCAGTATCACTCAGAGCATAGAAAGCATTCGACTGTTAAAGTAATAGCTTTGTCCAATTTCATATTTAGAATTATGGTTAATCTTGTTTGAGGCCAGGTACTCTTTAAGAAGATACTTGTGGGAAGGGGTTATTAGGGATAGCAATGAATAGGTTTTGGGGGTAAATAATTGAGTATAGTATAGGTATTGATGGCAGAAAGATGAAATATGATAGACGGGTGGGGAGTAGGGGCAAGAACAGGATTAGATAGGGATAAGGAAGAAGAGTAAGCAGATGGGAGAGTGTTGGAGCATAAGAAAAAAGTTGGCAAAATTATAAATCTATTTGTTCTTCATATGTAATGTTTATACACACACATACACACACAAACACATACATACAGTCAAGGAGGTATAGCAAATACAAGAATGGGAGATGTCCTATTTCGGTTTTGATAAATAAATTTGGGAAGTATTGATAGTATTACCATTGATTGAATGTGTAGCCTAGAAAGAATAATGGTTAAAAATTATAACTGGTGAGAAGGATGAAGAAAGTTATCAAAGTCTAAAGAAGGAGAAGAACAGAAAAAGTGATGAAGAGAAAAGCAAAACAAGAGAACAAATAAAACCAAAGCAACAGAAACAAATTGATAACAACCATGAAACCAAAACCAGAAACACACATACGAGAGAGAGAGAGAGAGAGAGAGAGAGAGAGAGAGAGAGAGAGAGTCAGTCCAAAATAGATCCACGAGCACTGATTGGTTCAGTCTACGTGTCAGTCACCCAGCACTTTGTGAGTCCTGCCTGCCCTCTGGACATTGCCAATCAGCAAACGCAGTCCTCATTCCCCACTGCAGTTCCAGATCAGTTCTCAGAGTGTCTGTGTGGCTTCCAGTTCCCTCCACACATCTATGGGACAATCTTGCTCCAGGCCTACTGTCCCACAGACTGCCACATCTGCCAATCCCCCATCTTCTAAGCCACAAGGACCCCAGGAGCTGGGCCACTGGAAGCCAGTCCCTTGGCAGCCGCCCACAGCCCAACTATGTACTCCGTTGTCTTCCCCTAGGGTTGTTACAAGGCTGGGGTTTAGCTCAGCTGGTACAGTGCTGCTCTGCACTCTCTGATGACCTGGGTTTGATCCCCAGCAGTGCAAAACAATGGGAGAAGGACATGGCAATGCACTCCCAAAGCAATCTAGAAACAATCATCCATTGAAAACTCTGTAAGTTTGCTATAGGGCACAACCAACTCAAGGGCATCTAACAACAAAAGGGTGGTTACAGCCAAGCTGGCTAAGTCTGTATTGTCAGTGGCAATGAACTAAGCTCACACTGTGGGCAGGCAACCTGGGAAGACTGTGTCTGAGGGGATGCCCTGCTGTGATCCACGCCTCTGGGTGGGTTATACACCCACCCAGGCGTTCATCTGTTCATTTGCAGATTAGTGTGGCTTTAGGGTGATCCCAGGTGCTTCACTTCCCTAAGCCTGCTAAGGATCTCCAATCCCACACTCGAGTCTCTCTCCCTGGCACCACTACAGTTAATTCACCAGGCTCACTCATTCCAGACCCAATGTAAAGAGCCAGAGCAGAGAGCAGGCTGCCTGGAAATTCCACGTGGCTAGAACAAGCCCAGCAGCACCCAATTCCTCAGGCCAGATGGCAGCTGGCCTCAACATGTGTTTATTTAATTGGGAGTTAGTCTGGTTCGCAGACTCATCTGGAGGCTGCAGTTCCGTAAGTGCCCAAGTGCCCAGGGCTGTTCCTGGGGGGAATGAATAAAAAAGTCCCTTTTTCTCGAAGACCGTACTTACCATACCCGTTCCCCTCCTCCCCCACCTCCCACACTCCCTTGGTCACTGTGGCAACATGTTCCCAAAGACCCCCATTCAGTGGTTAGTTTTTGTTGTCAATCTGTGCTGCAGTTCAAGGGGCTCTTATTTACCTGTTAGGGTGGTGGTTTTCTTTTCCCAGTGGGGCACTCAGTGCCACCTTTCTGATGGTGTTCTTGCTAGACCTTCCCATGCTGTTTTTTTTTCTTCTTTTTATTTGCAGTTGAGACTATCTACCCAGCTCATATTGCTTTTTCCCCTTTTCTCTCTTTTCCTTTTTTCTATTTCTCTCTGTTCAGTATAAATTCTATACATCACTATTTCAGCTCTCTTGTTTCACTCGGTCTCTCAGAGGATGTTATCAATCCACCGTCTTGACCCCTCTCTCTCTAGAGTTGATTCTCAAATCTGTGTCATGTACATGTCACACAAACATGGATGGGCCTCATTGTTTCCACTATGAGCCTTAAGGAACCTAGAAATCAATGGGCAAGACACCAAAGCCATTGCTGCATTATACATATGTGTCTTATTGTCCTGAAGTACAAAGTGATATTGAAAAAATTCCTGAGGTAAATTGTTGATAGCAGGGTTGCCTACCAGATACTGGTACTTTGTGTGATTTAAAACAAAGTACCTATTCAGGCTTATGAAATATTAAAAACATCCCTTCTGCATAGACAACTTACAAAAAAAGGTATTCCTTCCTCTTTGCTAGAAGGTCTATAAGAAAACATGAGGCTTGGTAACTGAAGTGCAGAACAGGTCTCAACCTTTACTTACATCTTTCACCTCCAATCTTTGCATAGGGTATATAACTTGCATAACTTATATAACTTATATAACTTATATAACTTATATAAATTGCATGGAGGTATATAACATGTCTGTTGGCAGTCCTACCACTGTGGTATCTGATCCCATCAGATCTCGGAAGTTAGGCAGGGTCAGGCCTGGTTAGTACTTGGATGTGACACTGCCTGGGAATACCACATGCTGTAGGCTTGGGAGAAGAACCTGGCAACCCATTCCCCAAAACAATCAACTATTGAAAACCCTGTGAATAGCAGAGAAGTACTGACAGTGTTTTGCCTGTTGTACATGGGGTCGCTATGAGTCAGCACCAACTTGACGGCACCTAACAACAGGAACAATATGACATTCCTGATTGTAGGAAGCTGATCATTGTGACTTGACTAATCTTCCATTATTCTGTATGATTCATCATATCTGTCAAAAGACATCAACCTTCCAAACTGTTGACTGGTACCATGTCTCAAGATGCAGCTCAACCATCTCCATTTAAATTACTGATAAGAACTTCTAAGACAAAAACGCCCCAATGGAATATGTCCTGGATAACTCCTCTACATGAATTCTTTACTCATTTTTATCACATAAGAAGACTTGTCCTGAGACTCTAGCACTGGACTAAGGAAACCCTGGCATTTTAACTGAGGTTCTAGGGTTACTTGTATAGGAAGTTTTATGTGGCATTGGCAAGCTGATCATCTGGGGAGATCTTTCTACTTGGGGACTTTATAATAGTCAAATCATTAGCACAATATACATTTGACATATCTGACATTGTTTTTTCTGAAGTACCTGGAAATCAATAAAAAGAAACAGCTGATAATTCTTCCACAAGTTTAAAATCATTGCAGTACAATCACTTATAGTTTCTGTTCCCAATGTTACAATGGAGAAAGCCTAGAAGAAAAGGACTTTTTGGCTAGTTATATTAATTAAACGGACAACATTTCTTATAAACTCCAGTGTGGAAACATTCTTCTAATAGTAGGGGGGTAAAATAAAGGAAATTACATCATTTTGTTTTCTGTAAAATGTGTTTGTTTTTAAAGTTCCACCTATGTTATTTAACATTTTAAGTAAAATATTTCAAATTATAGTAATTTGACAATATAAATCTTGGTCACCCACAAGAGAAATCTAGTTTTAATTACATTATAATTCAGCAATGCAAATTCTGATTATCCTGGAGAAAAATTGGAAGAAAAAGATTAATATGTGGCAAGTAGTAGACATATGGAAATATTCAGTGTGTGTGGTATGAGTAGATGAGTGATAGGCACAGATGTGAAAAAAAATTAAATTGCTCCTGCTGGAAAAATTTGAATCTAAGGAGATATCATTCTCTAATAGATCTTATGTTCCTGGGTAGGTACCCATAGTTTTAACCACTTGCTCACAAAGGCTTCAGCTGGCTTGTAACATTCAGTGCTCATTACAGAGAAGAGAAACATGCTTTTGAAGGACTCTCCTCCTTTCTCACAAATGATTGGGAAAAAAAAAACACTCCAGTATGGGCACAGTGATAGCTGTTTTCAAAGAATTTCATGATTTGTCTCCATCACAGACTGTCTATCTTCCTTGTTGGCCTGAAAACTGTACCACATCTGTAGATGTATCATTTGGCTTCCTTGTTGGTCCTGGGGGACGTGAACACAGCCCACAGATCAGACAGCAGCTGACTGCCTGGCAAATGTTTACTTATAAATTAGCATGGGTGATCATTTATTAAGGTAATAAGCATAGATTACATTTAATGGCTTAGACATTATGCATTATGAGCGCAGTATTTTATGTTTAGTTGAAGCAAATTTATATGTTAATTATATGATACTCAAATGTAACTCAGAAATTTTGAATTAATGAGAGAGTTTAAGCCTAGTCAAGCTGGGTATTACAGTGCCTCAGTACTTAAATTAAGGGCTTCAGAAAGGTCTCACAATGACAAAGCAATATCATACAGTTACCCATACCATGTATTAGGGATTTGTTTATATCTTAAATTCTTCTCTTTCCTCCATAAACTAACTCATTCTGTTACTGAAGAATGCCATTTTTCTCTTGACAAGTATCACAGCATCAAAACTTTGGCTTCTGGATCGTAGGTAAATAATCTGTCAACAGGGACACCATGACAGCCTGGGATGACACAACAAAGAAAGAAAATGAAAGAAATGGATAAGTATTAGCAATAGTCTGTTTTGGGACCTAAGTAGGAGAAGACATTTCTATTTTGCAGGCCTAGAATTGAAATAGCGAGCTGGGATTTGGCTCAGTTGGTAGAGCGCTGGACTGCAGTCTCTGAGGTCCCAAGTTCAATTCCCAGTACCGCAAAAGTGGGAGAAGGACCTGGCAATCCACTCCCAAGGCAATCCCGAAACAGTCAGCCATTGAAAACCCTATGAGGGTCGCTATGAGTCGGATACCGACTCGACGGCACCTAACAACAACAACAACAGAATTGAAATGTGTTTTCCCAAGGAAAAGATAAGGGAACCATTCGGAACTGATATTTATTTTTATGTGGATAAAGTAAGGTCCTGAGGGATCAAGCTGACCCAAATATATGCACAAACGCCGTGCTTACTTAGGCTTCTTTCCAGGTCAGAGAGTTGAAACGTGATGCCACAGTGGTTACCATGGTTGGTTTTTCCAGTCATATATTGAAACCCAGATATTGGCTGGTCTTAGAGAAACACAATCCCTTCTGTCCCAGTTCCTTATGTTTGCACTGTGGTTTGGACACTGTGGTATGATCACTGCAGTTTGGTCACTGTAGTTTGGTCTAGGTTTGGCAACCTAGAGAATTTTAGGATAAATCAGATGTAAACTAATAAAAGCAGGCTATTTGTGCTAGTGAGTAGTGTCTATTATCTGAATTGTTGTCCTCTTGAAAAGGGTATTAACTTTATAGCCAAGATTGTAGCTTCCCTTTGGGCTATCAGCCACAAATAGCAACTGTCACTTTTACTCTTCCCAATCTCTGTACTACTGACAATAGTAATAATGTCAGAAACTGCAATCATGAATATATATTGAGTGTTTACCAGATACCAGACAGTGTACTAAATGCCTTAGCACATGTTAATCAGTTAAGAAATATTTGCCAGACACTGATAGGTACTTTGGTGAGCTAGAGAGAAATGTTCATGTGTTATCTCATTTATGTAATGACCTTCGAAAGTGGCTTCTATCATCATTTATAGATGAGGAATTCAATTCTTGAAACAACAGATAGTGCAGAAATGGTTTAGAATCCAATTTTTCTGATTCTGCACTTAAGAAGTTTACTCCCTTTCAAGCCCTTGCTCTTACAATTCAACCATACTGTACAAGTATCCCTGAGCTATATTAGAAGTTGTTGTTGTTGTTGTTGTTAGGTGCCACTGAGTCGGGTCTGACTCATAGTGACCCTCATAGGGTTTTCCATGGCTAATTGTTTCGGGATTGCTTCGGGAGTTGATTGCCATGTCCTACTCCCATATATTAAAAGTACAGGTCTTATATTTCAAAGATGTTTGTTGAATATATTTGTTAAACAGTTACCATGTGCCAGGGCTTGTGCTGTGTGCTTTATGTATATCATAAGCATTTTAGTATCCTTTCCTACTGTATGAAGTAATGTTGTTGCTGTTGTGTGCTGTTGAGTCGTGTCCAACTCATAGCAACCCTCCTAGAGTTTTCAATGGCTGATTGTTTCCGGATTGCCTCAGGAGTGGATTGCCATGTCCTTCTCCCATTTATGAGGTGCTAGGATTCAAACTCAGGACCTCAGAGACTGCAGAGTGGCATTCTACCAACTGAGCTAAATCCCAGCGTATGAAGTAATAAGAGATGTAAAATACAGATGAAAAAACTGAGATATACAAGTTTTCCTGAGTGGTGATGGTAAGAAGTGAATCTGTACTTGCCTGTCCCCAGAACCTGATTACTATGCTCAAATTGCTCTTAACTCATCAAATCCTCGTGGCATTATGAAGTTGTTTCTATTTTTATCCTCATTTCTAATGTGAGTAAACTTGGCTTAGTGAACTTAAGGTACTTGTCCAAGATCACACAGGTAGTCAGAATTTTAGCCTGTTTTTCCAAGCCTACATTCTAAAATCAATATCCTGTATGGCTTTTAGGCTACAAAAATGTATTGAGCACATATTTAGGGTATGCCCAGGTGCTCCTTAAAGTATAATGCAGAAGATTAAAGACAAGATCACTGTTCTTATGAAGGATTTTTTTCCCATTTCAGTAAGGGGGCAGGTAACAAACAAACAAATATGAAAATACCAGTTAGTACCTTTAGAAAATAAAATTTTAAAGGGGATAAAGGTGGCTAGGGAACCACTTAAGAGTGGACAGCCTGAGAAGTCCTTGCCAAAGCAGTGACACTTAAAGTAAAGTCTGAATGACCAAAAGGACCTAGGAAGGCCAAACCCTGGTATAAGAACATATTTTGTTGTTATTGTTAGGTACCATTGAGTCGAGTCCAACTCATAGCAACCCTCATGGGGTTTTAAATGGCTGCTTGTTTCAGGATTTTTTTGAGTGGGGAGTGGACTGACACATCCTTCTCCCAACAAGAACATATAGCAGGTAAAAACATTTTAAGCTTATATATGGGTTTCTGGGACCTCATCTCAGATTTTGCTTTGTTAATGGACGTGTCAAGTATCTATTCAAATCAAAAACTTAGAAAGAGGTAGGATTGTCAACTTAATTAAACAAATGTTGTTGTTGTTGTTAGGTGCCATCGAGTCGGTATCCGACTCATAGCAACCCTCATGGGGTTTTCATTGGCTGACTATTTCGGGATTGCCTTGGGAGTGGATTGCCAGGTCCTTCTCCCATTTTTGTGGTGCTGGGAATTGAACTCGGGACCTCAGAGACTGCAGTGCAGCGCTCTACCAACTGAGCTAAATCCCAGCCCCAATTAAACAAATACAGAAGTTAAATAGGGATGCTAGATAAACAAAAAGTTACTGCAAGTATGTTCTAAATACTGCATGGGACGTATTTGTACTAAAAATATTCATTGTCTGAAATTCAAACTTAACTGGGTATCCGAGCTTGGAGAGAAGGAAAAGACTCAATACTATAAGTTGCATTTGCAAGGGTGTAATGTACTTAAGGGCCATCCAGATAGCAGTGCTTTGAACTGTCAACATTTTTGCAGAGTGCCTGTAGGCTACTTTAGTTTCATAGTAAAATTTGTAGACAGAGGAAGAAACCTACCAGAATTTGGGAGACTTAGTGCCTTACTAATCATTGAAAAATACAAAAACAAGCTTTGTGGAGAAGGAGGAAAGGATGATTTTGTTTTTGTTTTTAAACAAAAGAATCCAAAGGCCTGTGCATTATGGAGAGAATGATGTGATTACTAGAGTGTTCTGAACAGAGCTACAGGAAATTACACAGCATGGAGGCCCTAAAAAGCTACTCCGCATGCTGAAAGAGTACACTTTTGCTATAAGTTGTTTTAGAATTTAAGAACAAGCTTTTCACCCTCTTTTAGTTATACATCTTACGTCAGTCATCACAGGCACCTCAGAGCTACAGGCTAGAGTGTGTCTTTCCTTCTTTTTTCTATCCTGATTTTTATTTACTTATTTATTTATTTTGCAGTACTGGGGTTTGAACCCAGGGCCTCGCACTTGCAATGCTTTGTAAGTGCTCTACCACTGAGCTGTACTCTCAGCCCATTTTTTTTAACTTTTTTTTTCTTTGAGACAGGGTCTCACTAAGTTACACAGACTGCCTCTGGTCTTGAACTTGTGATCCTTTGCCTCTGCTTCCTGAGTAGCTGGGATCACAGGAATGCACCACCACACCTGGCTTTTCTATCCTGATTTTAAATGAAATTGTGTGGGTGAAAATCATTCCCTAATGCTGGCCAACAGAACTTTCTGCAGTAATGAAAATGTTCTGCCTGTGCTATCTGGTAGCCACTAGTCATAGTATTAAGTATCCAATGTGGGTTTTATGGTTGGTAGGACTGAGGAATTTAATCTTCAATTTTATTAAATTTTCATTTTAATTTAAATAGCCAGATGTACCTAATGTCTGCTGTATTGGATAGGGCAGTTGTAGAGGCAAACAAGTATTGTCCCTTTATAGCATCCTAGAAAAATCAATCACAGCAGTGCTGGGCCTATAGGCCATTCTAAATAAACTGGCTAAGAATAATTTCCCTGCCTATAAAGTAGGGATGTAGTCTAGATGATCTCTAAGGTCTCATCCTACTTGAAAATGTTATTCATTTATGAACTCTACAGGCTATGTGGGGACCACATATTATACACATTTTTTTTCTTTTTAAATCTCCAGTGCCTGGCAGAGGATCCAGCACAGAGTAGATGCTCAATGTATGGCAGCTGAAATGAAGTGAAGTCAAAGGGACCTCTAAATCATCTAGCTCAGAGACGTAAGGAATACAGCACATTTACCAGAACCTAATATCCATGTCGGGCTGGGATTTAGCTCAGTTGGTAGAGCGCTGCGCTGCAGTCTCTGAGATCCTGAGTTCAATTCCCAGCATCGCAAAAATGGGAGATAGGGCCTGGCAATCCACTCCCAAGGCAATCCCAAAACAGTCTGCCATTGAAAACCATATGAGGGTCGCTATGAGTCGGATACTGACTCAATGGCACCTAACAACAACAACAGTATCCATGTCAGGCTCACTAATTAATCCCTTATGCAGTTCTTTCCTTCCCACACTACAGGCAAGTCAGAATCCTTTTCCACATAGGACTCCACTACTACTATTACAACTCATTTGCCATCTCTATGGCTCAGTCTTCTTATTTTATGAGTGTGGAAACTGAGACCTAGTGAGGTAATACTTATCTAAGATAACATCAATAGCTAGTATTAAAGCCAGTTATAGAAGTTATCTCCTCACTCCCAGGTGAACACTCCATCTGCTTTAGATTTTCTACCTTCATTTTAGGGCTGGGATTTAGCTCAGTTGGTAGAGCACTGCTCTGCAGTCTCTGAGGTCCCAAGTTCGATTCCCAGCACCGCAAAAATGGGAGAAGGATGTGGCAACCCACTTCCAAGGCAATCCTGAAACAATCTGCCATTGAAAACCCTATTAGGGTCGCTATGAGTCGGACATGACTCAAAGGCACCTAACAACCACCACCTTCATTTTAACATGTATTTGCCTCTTGATTTAAAAAAATACATTTTCTCCTAATGTTGTTTGGTGCCGTGGAGTCGGTATCTGGCTCATAGGGACCTGACCCTAGGAACAATAGACAAAATACTGTTACTGTTATTCTCCGTTCTTCATAGGATTTTCAATGGCTGATTGTTTTGGAAGTGGGATGCCAGGCCCTTCTCCCAAGCCTATAGCACCTGGAGTTCCCAGGGGATCTCCCATCCAAGTTCTAATCAGGCCTGATCCTGCTTAGCTTCTGAGATCTGATGGGATCAGATGCCACAGGGCTACAGCTGCAGGCTATCTCCTAATAATAGTGGATGTATTAGGAGAACAGGGAATGGAGAGATGACAGTTAAGACCTAGCCGGATAGAAAATGGGATGTAAGATTTCACTCTGTGTGTGTGTGTGTGTGTGTGTGTGTGTGTGTGTGTGTCCTTATAAACATTTGGACCATGTGAAAACATTTATACATTTAATTTTTCAGTATACTGAACATAAAGATATTGTTTAATAAGCTCTAAAAATTTAGAAGTTTAGAGAATCTCCTCAATTTATATTTTAGAATTTTTTTTTTCAGTTTTCTCTCTGAATTTCTACAACCTATGTGTAGGGCTGGGATTTAGCTCAGTGGGTAGAGTGCTGTGCTGCATTCTCTGAGGCCCTGAGTTCAATTCCCAGCACCGCAAAAATGGGAGAAGGGCCTGGCAATCCACTCCCAAGGCAATCCCGAAACAGTCAGCCATTGAAAACCCTATGAGGGTCGCTATGAGTCGGATACCTACTCGACGGCACCTAACAACAATGTTAGGAAATTCAGTTGATTTATCTTTGTAACCTCAATTGTCTTATGATGAAAAATAAAGTTTGAGGAAATTTTTTTGTTATATCTCCTTCTAAGGCATAGAGTTTGGAGAGCTCATATTTTCTTATTTTCATGTAGGTTTTTGTTACTCAAAATGTGGTTGACAGGACTTGTTGTTGTTAGGTGCGGTCAAGTCTGACTCAAAGTGACCTTATGTACAACAGAATGAAACAGTACCCGACACTGTGCCATGCTCGGCACTATCTCAGTGCTTCTCTGCTATTCATAGGGTTTTTGATGGCTGATTGTTTCAAGAGTGGGCTGCCAGTTCCTTCTCTCAAGCCTATAAGCACTGATATTCCCAGGCAGTCTCCCATCAGGGACTAACCAGACCTGACTCTGCTTAGCTTCTGAGATTAGGCTGGGTTATAGACCAGGGTGGCCTGGCTGTAGACAATTGATAGGATAGTGGCACTTAATTTACTTAGTACTCATTTAGAAGTGCCAAATCATGGGCCCTATTTCAGACCTACTAGATCTGAATCTGTACTTAAGGTATCTGGGTGATTCAAAAGCACATTAAAACTTCAAAATCACTGATCTAGATGATATGGCAGTCACCATTTTAAAGAAAGTTAGTGTCCTGAGGTGGCAAGCTGGAAAGGTACAAGAAAAAAATCCTTGTTTATTAAGTATGGCAAATTTAGGCATGATACACAATTTTCCGTTGAAAAAGGAGTAAAGAATGGCCTCCAAGTGGAGTTTGAACATCTGCTGTTCATTATATGTCAACAATGAAGATGATAATAATTATGATAATATTTACAATGTGTTAGGCACTATACTAAATTCTTTACATGTATAATTTAATGTTCAAAATAATCATATTTCCATTTATAAATCTGATAAATAATTAGCAGATAATCCTTTCTAGCTTGCTTAGCTCCAGAGATTGAATACTAAAAACTATGTTTCTCAGATTCCCTTGCAGCCATGATACAGGCATATTATTGACGTGCATCTCCTCAAAACCTAGATCTGTAAGTGAACAACATGCAGTGGAAATCTCCTAAGGGAGTTTTGATTTTCTGCTCCATGTACAGGTAGATGTACCTGTTTCAACTGGCATAGGTACAATGGAGTATACCATCTAGTTTTAAGGACATTAGGTACCAGGCTGAGGGCAGTTTGTCAGTGGTTTTCCGGCTATAAAAGGTCCACAGTGCTTTTGGGCAAATTTCCTGCCTGTATTGTCCTCGGCTGTGTGAAATCCAAGGGTGATTCACTGCATCCACTTTCGTGAGAGACTTTGGGAGCTGCTTAATGTTTTTTAATAAATTTCTTTCCATTTATCCACCTAGACAGGAGTCTGTTGTTTGCAGGTAAGAATCTGGCTAACATAGCAATCAAGACAAGTTAAATCACCTCAAGCTAAAACATGGTGGAACTAACGTATGGTATTAGCATATTCAGCTTCCCTGAGAAGTTTTCTACTGGAATATTGTAAAGCAGAGACTTAAAGTTAATATTTCTTTGAATGGCAGTGATAAAGATGACTAGTGGCTTTATCTGAAAGGGACTAATAATTTTTAAAACAACTTTTGCCGCAAATATTGGAAGTGTTTTACACATAAAAACAAATGCATCTGTAGCCCAAAGTCAAAGAACTAAAATAATTATCTGCCAATCATAAAGAAAAGAATAAAAGGTTGAAAGAGGGGAGGAAAAATAGATTATTTAAAGGGTGCTAGGCATGGTGGTACACACTTGTAATCTCAGTGACTCAGGAGGATGGGGCAGGAGGATCATGGCCAAATGCAGCCTACATTACTTAGAGAGACCCTATCTCAAAATTAAAAATAAAAAATTGCCTGGAGGTGTAGAACAGTGGTAGATCATTTGCAAAGTATGTGCAAGGCCCTGAATTCATCATTCTAGTATTGAAAAAAAAAGATTATTTGAATGTCCATTTTTGTATTAGTAACTGAATTAGGGGTTTCTACACACACAAACAGATTAGAAAATAAGAATTATATAACTTATCGTGGTTGGCAGAAAATAGTGGCTTGATTAAGGGCAGTAAGAAATTTGACTAAAGTAGGAACATTTGAAAGGGGATCAATTTTAATCCATTAAAATACACTATAAATGCTAATGAGCAATAATGACCTATTATAAACTTACTGGATAAAGATAGATGCTACATGAACAAGTAACATAGTTGTTTGTTGTTGTTGTTGTTAGGTGCTGTTGAGTCGGTATCTGACTCATAGCGATGCTCATAGGGTTTTCAGTGGCTGACTGTTTTGGGATTGCCTTGGGAGTGGATTGCCAGGCCCTTCTCCCATTTTGCGGTGCTGGGAATTGAACTTGGGACCTCAGAGACCGACCGCAGTGCAGCGCTCTACCAACTGAGCCAAAGCCCAGCCCCCATAAACATAGTTGCTTATTATTTACCAAAAGGCATGGATGGTCAAATTGGAATCACAAAGAGGATTACTTATCCCTCCATTCCCCATTTCTTGCTTACCATGATTGTCCACTTTCTGTTTTCTGCCTCTGGGAATACTAATGATTGTGGAGAATAAAACACTTCATCATCGACTTCTTCTGGTTTTCTGGGCAAGCAGTGCAAGAATGTCCAGTCAGAGGCAGCAACTTTAGCAGTCTAAAGAAACGGGGATAACACCATATTTTGACTACTGTATGTGACAGTCATATATGTCTTCTTCAGTATTTAAAAATGCATATGGCCTGGGGTCAGAGATCAATGCAAAGGGACAAAGGGGAAGAGTGAAGTTTTTATTTCAAGGCACCAAAGGTAAAGGTATAAAATTCTTTCAATTTATGGAATTTTATAATCACTTTTTTAATTTGGGAGATTATCACTCCATGTTAAACCACTAATTCACTTTTCCAATATTTTATCTAGTGGGATAGTGGACATTTCCATCTACACTTCCATATATTAAAACATTGCTTTGATGTGATGGCATTAGATTTTGAGCTTATTTCCCAATTACACTTTTTAGCCCTTGAAATATACTTTGTCACAAATTAAAACAATTTTGAAAAAATCACCGAGTAGGAGTGCATTAAACAGGATTATGAGCATTATGCAGTAGATATTTCATTCTTAATGCAAATGTACTAGCAGTCTCAATTTTCTCCAACAGTTAATTCCTATAAGTTATATTTTTCCATCCATTTCCATTGTTCACTTACAGATGGAAAACTATAATTGCGCATACTTTCCTACCTCAAAACTACTGTCTTTGGACTAAAATTTTGCTTTACCTCCACCCTAGCTCTAAGTTCAGGACAACTGAATTTCTAAAACACTAGCAAAATGACATGGGAAGGGAGTAACATTTATACCTGTCATACATCAATAAAACGACTATTGTTCAAGCCCACCATTGCAGCATCAGAAAAACCTTCAGGGTAAACCATAGCCAATTTAAATTATCTCCATGAAAGTATGTGCAATATATATGACAAGGGATTAGCCACAATGTATAAATAGCTCCTATAGTCAATGATAAGAAGGGCAAGAAATAGAAAATGGGCAAAGATATGATAGTGATTTAAAGAAAAAGAAATAGAAATGACCAATAGACAGGGAAAGATGTTTTGCTTTATCAGTAATAAGGCAAATGCAAATTTTAGAAAGCACAAGACACCATTTTTTCTTAAGATTTACAAGAGTTAAAAATGTAAATAACAAATAAGAATGGAGAGTGTGCAGAGAAAGAACTATAATATACAGCTTTGGGAGTATAAATTGTTCATCCATTTTGGATGGGCTTCTCATATTTTAAAAAGTATATAACACACCACTCAGAAATTATTCTTTTAGTGACTTATTTTCCAATAGTATCTACACAAAGAAATATGTATAAGAGTGTTTGTTGTAGCACTCTTTGCAGTTGGGATTTTGGGAAATAGCTTAATTTATCAATAGGAAACAGATAAATTATAGTCCACTCATACTTTGGAATTGTATGCAGCTACTAAAAAGAATGAAAACTATATAAATGGGTGGATAAGAAAATCTGAGATTTGTTAAGTGGTAAAAGCAAGTCAGAATAATATGTCTAAATGCCATTTACGAAAAATCAATAGTTGTGTGTATATAAGCATACAGAAAAGTTCTTCAAAGAGACATCAAATTGTTAAATAGTGACTACTTCTGGGAACAGTCACTGTTAAGTAGGTAGAGGAAAGACATTTTCACATTTTGATTTTCAAATTTCCATTCTATTTGACATGTAATAATAAGGAACTTGTATTTATGTATTGGGCTGGGATTTAGCTCAGTTGGTAGAGCGCTGCGCTGCAGTCTCTGAGGTCCCGAGTTCAATTCCCAGCACCACAAAAACGGGAGAAGGACCTGGCAATCCACTCCCAAGGCAATCCCGAAACAGTCAGCCACTGAAAACTCTATGAGGGTTGCTATG
>VMDO01015012.1:0-52495 GCA_007922755.1 Pedetes capensis | reverse complement strand
ATGGAGTCTGAACTATTACACCCAGTTCGACCAGGTGGATTCGATAATGCAGGGTGCAATGTTCCCAATAGAGCTCAGGGTGGCAGTATTTCCACACAATCCGCAGTAACCATCGGTCTCATTGGGTCCATATAGCCAAGTTCTTCATAACAATCTGGATTTAATTGGGGCCTCAAGTGCCCATAGAGACTGTTCCACGTAAGACTCCGCGTCTACTGTACTGTTTGAGAGGCAGTGAAACCTGTGGGGTCTTCCCTAAAGCTCTCCCTGTCCCACGGAGATCGGGCGCCAGTTCCCTAAATCAGATTTCCTCCCCACAGCCTTGTTGTGTGTTGCGGTCGCGCTCGGAATTTCTCCACCAGGGGCAGGGTGCGCCGCGGAGAAAGAGCTCCCCAGCCGCGCGCCAGGGCAAGCGGCTTCCCCCGCGTGCAACTTGGCCAGCTCCACAAGCTCCAGATCTCTCCGCAGCACAGTGGGGTGATTTGGGCTCACCTCTGATGTGTCTGGGATCCGGATATATGTGTGCCCAAATTTCTGTGGCGTTCGCGATCGTAGGCCTGACCCGCTGCAGCAGAAGGGAGGGGAGCCGCGCCTCGGCTCTAGATGCGGATTGCTGGCAACGGCTTCCCCGTTCACTCCGCGGCCGCTATGGAGGGCGTTTGTGCGCTCCCTCACGGTGACTCACCTAGGAACTGCAGACTGTGTCCCGCAGGCATGGTGAGAGTGTGCTGGCAAGGTTGCACTCCGTGTTGGGTCCGGGGCTGTGGGTGCGTGTGCGCGAAATCTCCTCCAGATCTCTGGGATTCTGTCCGCTCCCTGTGTTATGGTTAAATGGCGGCGGTCCTGCTGCTGGCCACTGTGTAGCTCCTCTGAAGCCCAATCCTTAATTTCAGTGTACGCCTAGTTTCATTCTTTATCTCTCAAACTAAATTATCTGTTTCTATTTATTCAATTTGTGTTTTAAACCCCTAATCGAGGCTTCTTATTGCTCCGGGACAGAAGGTGTGTGTTATCTGTCCGCCATCTTGACTCCTCCCCCCTCGATAGTGCTCATAGGATTTCAAAGGAGAAGGAAGATTCTATTGGGAATTTGACTGTAGACCATTTTTGCTACATTCTAAGGAAGAATTTGTCTGTGTTTTGGCTGAGTACTAAAAATTTGAGTGAGGCCAAATTCAAAAGTAACAGGCTTAAGTAATTTAGCGGAGGAAATTTCAAAGCAGCATAACATTTAAGTTATTGCATGGTTATGCTAGCAGATTTTAGCCATTAGTATGAGGAAAAGGATCAAAAGCTGAACAGAAAGATTTGGAAACTGTGCACTCTACCCACAAAAAGAGCCTGTTTAAACTTGAGGATAGAGGCTAGGGTGGCTAAAAAGATTATTGCCATTAAAGTGAAGCCCCTATGGAACAATAGGAAAAGTGTCTTGAGGGGATTTTAGAAATTGGCAAGGGTACAAACCATAAACTCTTTTGCAAGATTTTCCTTTAAAAAGAGAGAGGCTCCAGAGTATTCTTCTGGAAAGGGGCCATCTAAGGAAGTATTATTCTGGGTTCACCCACCCAGTCACTCAAAGACTGCAGTCTAGTAAAAAGGGGCTCAACAACTATTTAAACAGGCAGCAGAAGCTGACATCATCTACATGGAGTTCATTCTGCAGGCATGCAGCATCCAAGAGTTACAGGGTCATGAAGGCTTACAATAAAGTTTTTGTAAAAGACTTAGGGTGCCAGAGAATTTGTACCAGGATCAGATTATCTGCAGAAGGCCCCTTAAAGCCCAGAGTATAAAGATGTGTAGGTGAAGCATAATCTGCATTGGAGACCCAGGATGTTTGTGATGCTAGCAACATGAAGTGTCTTTTGAGGAAAGCAGCAAGCAAGAAGTGAAGCCAAGCAAAACCATAGGAATGGAGTTATCCCAGCCTGCTGGAGCCCAGATGATGCCACCATGTGTCTCAGATGCCAGACAGAGCTACAGGTTAGAACCCTACTGTCCAACTCTATGTGGGGTGTGTGCCTCCCAGTCCAGCCTGGAGGTTCTGTCTGGCAGTGCCACCATGCACACAGATACTAAACACAATTCACTCAGGACCCTCGAGTGAGGGGTGCAGACTCCTGCAGCCCTCAGGACGCTGGCGGAGATGGGAGAAAGGAAAAGCCTCAGGTGCTTTTGCCTTCCAGGGGCAAACACCTGTGTTGGTGTGGTCTCAGTGGTCATGAGGAGACAGTTCTTGCTTCATCGATTATCAGAAGGAGAGTGGGTTCTTTCCTTGTTGATGGTCATGGTGGGAGAGCATTCTTTCCTCACCGAAGGTCCGGGAGAGAGCAGAGAGCTGTTTCCTCATCAGTGATCCCAGCGAAAAGGTGAAAAAGGTCTTGCTTAGCTGATGGTCTGGGCGAGAACGGGATTTTGATCTTGCTTTGAGCTGACCTTTCCTTGCTAGGCCACCATTCCTCCCCTTTGGAATAGGAATGTTTACTCTGTGTTATTATATGTTGGAAGTATATTACTTCCTTTTTATTTTACAGGGGCTCACAACTGCTCTCCCCCGACCTTTGATGAGGAAAAAATGCTCTCCCGTCACAATCTTCAACAAGGAAAAGAACCTGCTCTCCGTCTGATCACCGAGGAAGCAACAGCTGTCACCTCTTGACCACCGAGACAACCAACACAGGTGTTTGCCCCTGGAAGGCAAAAGCACCTGAGGCTTTTCCTTTCTCCCATCTCCTCCGGGGTCCCGAGGGCTGCAGGAGTCTGCGTCCCTTACCTGAGGGTCCCGAGTGAATTGTGTTTAGTATCTGTGTGTGCGGCGGCGCAGCCCGTCAGAACCTCCAGGCCTGACCGGGAGGCGCGTGTCCCACATAGAGTTGGCACTTGAGTCTATTGCTTGAGTCTCAGAGGAGACTTTGAATTTGACCTTTTGAACAATATCGGTACTCTTTAAGTTGTACTGAATATATTTAGCATTATAGATAGCCTTGAGCCTTTGGGGGCTATGGACAGAGTATTATGGTTGAATATATAATATTCCTGATGGCACATGTTTGAATTATAAGTTCACAGGTGGTGGCACTGTTTTGGGAGGCTGTTCAATTTTGGGACATGGGACCTAGCTAACAGAAATAGGTCTTGGGGCAGGCCTTTGAAAGTTACCCAGTGCCCTGTTATGATTTGCCTCTCTCTGTTAGGTGTGCCACAATGTGAAGAGCTGTTCTCTGCCATGCACTCCTGTCATGCACTCCCAAGGCCACACAGCCAGCAAGACTTTACTAATTGAGTCCTAATTGGTGTCAAAGCCAAGATGATATCATCACACTACTATTTTTTTCTCTGATACTGGTAGGGTTCAGCCCAGGGTCTTGCACATATTTTGCAAGTGTGCTACCACTGAGTTGCACCCCTAACCCATTTTTATTTTTTGAGTCAAGGCCTCATTTAGTTATGCAGGCTGGCTCTGGCCTCAAACTTGGGATCCTCCTGTCTCCTCCTCCCAAGTCTCTGGGATTACAGGCATGACCCAATGCATCAGACTTATTTCTACTTTTTATTCTTCTTTTCCCCATATCCTGCCAACACTTAGGAAATAGACAAGTTGCACAAAGTTCTGGTTGAGTACAATTGTATAATTGTCAAGCATATATATATTGGAGACTTACAAGACTGCAGCAGAACTTATTGAATAACCAACACAAACTCACAGACACATTTTACTAGTTTCAATCATTTTTAGAAGGCTTGGAAAGACTAATTTTTTTCTGAAAAATAATTTTAAAAAACCACACACACACATGCGCACACGCACACACACACGCGCACATGCACACACACACACACACACACACACACACACACACACTAAATTTCCTTTGTCTATAACCTTAGCGCCCTGGCATCCAATCCTGCATGATCTTAGAAGTTAATCAGAGTCAGCCTGGTTAGTCTTTGGATGAGAGACTGCCTGGAAAAATGAAGTGCTGCATACTAGGGAGAAGGACCTGGCAATCAACACCTGAAACAATGTGCCATTGAAAACCCTATAAATAGCAGAGAAGCACTGACAATAGTGCTGGGCATGGCACACTGTCAGAGAGTATTTCATTCTGTTGTACATAGGGTTACTATGAGTCAGACCAAACTCAACAGCACTTAACAACAACATTTCCTTTATACAGTTACAAAGCGCCCTGCAGGAAATTTGCATATCTCTATCTGGGGGTTAGCCTGGTTAGTAAAGTGCTTGCTCTGCACACTCTGATGCCTTGGGTTTGATCCCCAGCACTCCAAAAATGGGAGAAAGACCTGGCAGTCCACTCCAGAAATAATCCCCAAACAATCAGTCATCAAAAACCCTATGAACAGCAGAGAAGCACTGGCATAATGCTAGGCATAGCACAGTGTCGGGGAGTGTTTTATTCTGGTGTACACAGGGTCACTACGAGTCAGATCTGACTCCAGGGCACCTAACAACATCACCACTTGGGGGAATTCTATCCAAGAAACTTTTGTCCCTGTGCTTTAGCAGGAACAGCAAGAGGGATCCACACCGCCCTCTGTTGAAGGATACATGCAAGTGAACTGCTTAAAATGCAAAGCATTTTAAAAGAGCTATTTTTTGTTCACATATACGTATTCACACTGTATTTCCACATTTTTCTTGTGTAGAATCACAGATTTGTAAATAGCGGCAACCTCTAACCTTCCTTTAAATATATGGGAACCAAGATGGTTAATGCAACACCCAAGGACATACAAATAAATCTTCAATCGTGAGAGCCAGATGGTCTGACTCATTCACTTCCACATTGTCTGCAAAGAGTAACTCATCATTATGAGAATGCACATGAATCACTCTGGTATGTTTTTTTAAAAATAGGCCTTTTCTCAATGATTATGACTTAAGTACATGAGTAAAGCCTCTGAAATTTCATTTTTAGCACGTAATCTGTGTCAGGTCTCCCACAAACCATTGATCTTCAATTTTCTCACCTATCTCACAATTTTTATAAAAAGCCAATTTGCAGAGATCTTAAGTTTTTAGTTTTTCTTTCCATCTTTGTAACTTTAAAAATTTTTACTAAACATCTCAAGTAAAAATTTTTACTCAACATCTCTGTCTCTTCATCTGTAAAGAGTATACATTGTCCCCACAAAATCAGACCCTTTGTTACTTCTCTAAGTTTACAGACAAAATTATGTAGCACATTTATTTAGTATATAGCTTTATAATGTATTTTTCAAATGCATTCTTATTTTTAGTCATTACCAAAAAGACAAAAACTGTCAGATGCCTCCTATTTTCCATAGCATATATACACAAAGGAAAATAAATCTCAGAGTCTTAGTAACAACTGAGGGCAAAACCTCACTTAAACTTGAATCTTCTGACTTAAAATCCAATACTCAATTGGCTACATACTCTGTCACCAAAAGGTTTTCTCAAAATTCCTATGCCATATGTTTTTAACTAGGAAATAAAGGCATGCTGCATTCTCTTAGTTCCCCAGGAAGCTTTGGTCACACTCAGGAGAAAACTCTGGAATGTTTTCTCTATTCTTCATAGGAAACTACCTGACATTGTCAGGTTTTTTGTTTGGGCATCTTGGGACTCACACTTTAACCAAAGTAAAACTGTTGCTTTTTGCCCACGACATACCTTGAATGAAGATTCCCATTTTAGATAAACTTAAGAGTTTTCCTGACTAGAAATACATTTATTTTTAGTTCTATATAGAATCCAGAAATTACATTTGAACAAAACAGTACTATGATCCTTTTTTTCTTGCCTTTTATATCACAAAAATGTAAAGATTATCCCTATATGATTTAATGCTAAATCACTTTGAAGTAGTTTTAGAGATATAGAAATGTTTCTTAACAATTCTGTCCTGTATTTCATCTGTTATGAAAATAAACTTCCCAGTCCTTTTAGCTTTTACATCTCCAAATACCACAGCAAGAAAGTAAGTTAGGGGATATGAATATTAAGCAATGTGGCTTTATTTTAAGAATTTTGTGTTCTCATGCTTATTCTCACACAAGTGAAACAGAAAATAAAGAAGGAACTTAACAGAGAAAAGATATTTAGTTATAATAAAAATGAACAAATAAAATCAGTAGTCTGATAGCGTGAGACAAAAAGAGTCTTTCCTGGGGTATTGCCTTTGTTGTTCCTTTTTCTTTTCTGTAAGAAAATAGAACAAAGAGTTTAATCAAAAAGTTACTATCTAAATCTAACCAGGAAGAGAAGCTATATTCAAGGACAAACTTATATTTCATCACCAGATTTTTTCAAATCAAAATTTTGACTATGGAATTGGCTGTGACTATGGAATTGGCAGTTTTAGAATATGTGCTTAGCAAGTGCAGAATCCTGGGTTCAATCCTTAATGAGGGGAAGAAAAGTGACCAATATATAATTGTAGGCAAACTTTTCTTCACTTCTATAAACTAAAACAAACAAAAGTGCTTTAATTTTTTTAAATACTAACCAGAGATAAAACATTAAAAATTAGTCCTCAAATCATAGTGTAAAATTAAGAATAGTTATCTCACATAGGAAGATAAAGACATGCACACACATATGCACACACACACACACTCCACATCGTCTACAGGACCAAGGAATAGATAAATCTATTTAAAAATAAGACATGCTACACATATATCTGACATCAAATGTACCACAGTTTTCATTTTGCTCAATAAATTTCTGATGGAACAAAAATGTTCTATGTACCAGACTATAATCTGTATTTTTATAATATTTGATCCAAGAACACTTTTATGTACTCTTACCCCAGGATACATAATCTTTAACATAGCACAAACTTGACTTAGTTCTCCTTAATTCACATAGTTTGTTTTTAAAAATAAATCATTTTTCCTCTTTCAAGGGGTTCTTTCCATGATAATTATTAACATTAACAACACATACTTAATGAGTACTTTGTTCTCAATAAACCACCTCTAAAAAATATGTTTATAGCTTTTTCCTTCAATGGTAGGGATCAAGTACCTGTAGCAGTTTTCCTCATTATTTTCCTGTGGCCTGACCTCATCTATTTTCCATTGTTTTCTATCTCTTTTGTGCCCAGGGAACTGCACCCTGCAGACTGCATGAAATCATGCTCCATTTTTAGCTGATTCTGTGCATGAATATACACAATCGGAGGCTCTAGTACAGGTGACTGGAATATGGATACAGAGAAATATCTGTATATTTTTCTCTGCTCCCTTCCTGCTTTGTTCTCTCCCTATCTCTGGTTTCTACTACTTGGATCCAGTCTGAGTAATTCCTCCATTTTCCCTTGGGATCATAAAGAATTCCATTGTTTCCTTTTTCAAAGGTAGCCTTTTCTCAACAAGATAAGGAAATAATGTGAGAATTTAGCTTGACGCTAAGTATTCCAACTCTGCATTCAGAAGCTAATAAAAATAACCATATGATGTTTCCATGGATTTATATGATTCATAGTGAGATGGCTTTGGCTTCAAATTGCACCAACCACCTACTTCCAAACTCACCAGTCTCTTCTACCCCTCATCACCAATGAACCATGATGATGTGTTGCACCAGCAGACTCAAAACATAAACTTGAAGCCAGTGTTGTGAAACTCCTAAAAGATCCTGTCACTTCCCATCCCTCAGTTCATAGTTATACTTGTAAGTCTCGATTGTCCCCATAGTGAGGGCATGGAAGAAAACTTAAGAGCTCACACTTGAAGTATGTTATGGGATTCCTTCTGGAAGAGAGTGTTTCTCTAATCAATGGACTCTGCATTCATAAACTAGTTAAATTCTAGGAATTTGGGGAAAGATTGAATTATAATTATGTGGAGATCCTATATGGTTCTATCTAAAACACTAGATTTTCCCTAAGTATTTAGATCAAGCAATACCTACTAGGCTGCTTATTTGATATTATCTGATTCCATCAAATAATGAGGCAGAACACAAGCATCAAGAATTCATTATTAACTTGGAATAGTGTGTATGAGACAGGTCCAAAGCAGTAAACGGTATAAACAGCATATGTGAAAATTGCATGAGCATGTATCCTAGACCTATTCTTGGTACTTTGTGCCCTTTTCCTCAACTCACATCTATGATTCAGTTAGAAATTCTTTATCACCAAATCACCAATAAAACTATGTACCTGAAGAAGTTAAAAAAATGTAGGTTGTTTTGGTCCCCCCCCCCATGGATCCGCATATTTTGTTGTATAGAAGTTGATATAGTATAGCCCCATGAAGAAGTTGCTTTGGTAGATGGCTTTTAACTGAAAGTTTCCTGACAGCAATACTTTCAAGCATATATCTGGTTGTCCATCTTGTTTTGTATGGAAAATAATGTGAGGTGTATATTTATACTGAATAATGAACACAGAATAGCTGCTTGACCAATTGAAAACAATAAGATTGGTGAAGCTGAAAAGTCTAAGATGGTTTATAAAGGAATACTGGGTTGCATCTCAGTTGAGCACATAGCTTGCAGATATTTGTAGGTATGTGTGTTACATGAATGAATGGTAGGGATTACCCATTGTAGAGAATGATCTCAATAATAAGGTGAACAAGGAAAATTCATCTTCTACACATCAGGTCATCTCTCTTTAGCCACACCAGTGATATTTAATGATCATATATAGGTGCCACAGCATAAAATTCTCTTTGTGGCTGAAATCGATATAGCCACTGCTCATGTTGAGTGCTCTGTCTGCCAATAGTAGATATTGACACAGAGCTTATAGCATGACATTCCTTAGGGTTGTTGAAAGAGACTAGTTACTATCCAGCCACCTGGTACCAAGTTGATTACTTTGGTTTTCTCTAATGAAAGAAAACCAACAATTTGTTCACATGAGAGTAGATACAAAGCACAGATACAGATTTGTTTTCCTTGTGTGCAAAGATTTGCAGGTCTCATGATCTTTTCAGGGAATAGCTTATTCCCTATTATATTTCATGCAAGATTTTTCTGGCCCAATCATTAATAAAATATTTGTTTCCCATCCATATCCTTGGATTTAGAAGTTTGAGGAGTACTTGTCTGAAGAGAGAAAATAATCGACAAAGGAATAAATCCAAAATTGCATTACTCTCTTCCTGGGCATTTTCCATTCCTCTTGCTACTAATCAAATAGGTAGAGATTCACCTTCTTAGTAACAGGAAAGCGGTTGCTGCTATACAAAGTTAGTAAGTGGTTCTATGTCCTGGATCCAGGGTATTCTTTGGTATACTTCTTAATATTTCAATGACCATTAATAAAAACCAATGGAGGCTGAAAGCTGTGGTGTACACCTGTAATCCCAGCAACTCCAGAGCCTGAGGCAGAAGGATGGCAAGTTTGAGGCCAGAGACAGCCTACACAACTTAGGGAGACCCTGTCTCAAAAATGTGTGTGGTATGTATGCATATATATATATATATATATATATATATACACACACATATATACATGTGTGTATATGTGTGTATATATACATATATGTGTGCGTGTATGTGCGTATATATACATATATATGTACCTATATATGTGTGTGTATACATACATATATACATATATACATACACACACACGTCTGAGAGTGCTGTTCAGTGGTAGAGCACTTGTCTAACATACTTGGGGCTTGAGTTCAACCCTCCAATACTGCTAAATCAATAAACAAATGTCAATGGAATGATGTGATAAACAAAATAGAGAGCTTTGTGAGAGTGAAACTCATGGAATTGGAGGAAAAACTACTCCAAGCAACAAAAGCCAATAAAAACTTAGCCTTGAGGCAAGGATCAAATCAAGGCCAAAAATGTTTATTCCTATTATTAAAACCTTTCAATGGATTAAGGTAGCACACAGAAAATCCTTTCAAGTAGATATAACAGATCAGGGAAAAGATATGAAAAGTAGGATCTGCCATCTTAGCTTGACCGGCCTAAGGCTTACGATTAAGTTGAGAGAGAGCATGATTCAGGAAGCAAAAAAATATTTTAAAGTTAATAAATGCATCTAGAAGGAAGTTTGGAAGTGGCTACTGCACATAGAACTGAGTAAGTCAGACATTTAAAAGGCTGCTAAAGTTTTGGGAGAGTTTACTTTTGAAAGAATCATAGGCATGAGCCAAAAAAATATGCCTATTGAAGAATTAAAATGGCTCTCATTCCTTACCTTTCTGGGAGGCTAAGAATGCTGCTTAGTCTCTACTGAGGACATAGCACCACAGTCTCAGTTCCAGTTCAGATATGCCCAAGGACAATGATTTCAGTAAGTATGTAAAATAAAATAAATAAATAAATAAATAAATAATCAAGAGTATCCAGGGTACAGGCAGAAAATTTAGAAGGGAAAACTTTTCTAGGAACCAGTCTAAACAGGGCACATTTTCCTCTTTCCCAGGATATAGGCACCTCATGACATTCGTGTGGCATAATTATAGAATTCCTGAAGACCAATGATTTCTTGATATTTCTCACCTGTTCACCTTCCTGATGGCAACAGTTATCTGTACCTGTTCTGCTCCTGCATTCTGGAGTTTGGGATGGATTTGTCAGATATGCAGATCTCCAGACTAAGAAGAAATATATGTGGATGGTGAGTTGGCATTGCTTGGATAACATGAATATTGAAGCTAGTGTGTAGTTTTCATTGGTGATGGTATTGTTGTAGGATGGAAAGGGTCTCAAATATTTGGTGATCAGAGAGGCAGACTGACTACTATAGTCATTAGTTGTTGTTAGGTGCCATCGAGTCGGTGTCCAACTCATAGTGACCCAATGTACAACAGGCAAAACACTATTCTTAGTCATTCTCTGCTATTTATAGGGCTTTCAATGGCAGATTGGTTTTCTTGGGAGTGGGCTGTGGGGTCCTTTTCCCAAGCCTAGAGCACCTGGTGTTCCCAGGCAGTCTCCCATCTAAGTACTAACAAGGCTTGACCCTGCTTAGCTTCCCAGATCTAACAGGATTGGACACCATAATGATATGGCTGCAAGCATAGTCATTAGCACTGCTCATTAAACATTCCAATTTTCCTCCCTTTGGGGCACATGGATCAGATTGCATTTTTTGGCCAATGGGAAGTTGCTTTGATTATTAAAATATGAGCTGAATTTTGTTTACCATTTCTGGATAAAACCTTTACAAATAATGCAAAAGTTACCATTCATTCTCTTTTTCTTTGCCATGATTACCAGCAATGCTCTGTAGGGGAAAAAATGGTCTATTGGTCTAATTAAGGAAAGTTCTGAGGGGAGTCACAGCTCACCCATAATGAACATGTGGAATAAAACAGAATAAATCATTATCAACTTAAGCCTCTATAGTTTAAAGTTATTCATTATCATAAAACAACCTAGATCATTCTCTAATTTCTATTCACCACATAATAACTCAATATTTTAAATCTCCTCACTTTTTCTTTTTCCAGCAGAATGAATGTCTTACACATTAGTTGCTTCAGTCACACTTAAACTGCTTGGAAAAGAAAGGCCAAGGCCATCATTACCATATCATATTTTATTACTAAGAACAAAGAGTTCTAGGCTCCTATTTTACTCAAAATCTTTACTCTAACTAAACCCTGGAACATCTTTAAAAATAAGTCTCTTCCTTTACTTTTTTCTTTCTTTTTATAACCATTATCATTTTGCAACCATAAACAGGAACAGAGAGCTTTCAAATATGTGAACAGACTACAAAAAGAAAACAATCATGAATTTGACTTTCCTACTTCACCAGGTGCCAGGAAATGAAAGACATTGTATTAAGGAGATGTTTTCTGCTGTTTCTAAAGGATGAACCATCTGGCAATTTTTGAGTGGCCTTTGGTGTTTCTCTGGAGTCATCCCAGCATTTCATTACCCAGTGTTAGAGGATGACAAGAATTACCTGCCAAAGTTGGGCAAGACAGCCAGAGAACAGGAGAGACCTAACCGCCCCTAAAGCTAACACTGTCCAGTTTCTGAAAAGACCAGTTTAGTAGTCCCAAGTCTTGTGTGTATCAAAATCCCCCTGGGAACAGATTTGTGGGTGGTTTGTTCACCTTGTATAAACACTTTTCATTAACAAGCTCTCTATGTTGGGCAGCTTAGGTGGTTTTACTATTTGGGAATCACTGCTTTGGTAGACCTGCATCTCAGTAGTTTCTGCTTTGGGGGTGGGTTTGTCTAGATATGATTGCTCACATTACCTCAGCTTCCTCCTTTACTTACAAATATAAGTAAGGAAAATGTTCAATATGTCTATGTACGTATCAACATGCCAAAATTCCTATAAGTTTAGTTAACCATTTTTGAGTTCTATTATGACCCTGATGCTAACTGAAAAGAGACACAGATTTTATTTTATAAATTGTGTCTAAACTGGTTTATAGTCATGGCAATTCTTTCCATACTCAAGGGCAAGAAAATATGTGCCTAATGAAAACGTTCCAGTTTCACTCCATAACCTCAGATAACTTCTCTCTGCATTGCTACCTGTCTTCTCTTTTGAACCAGCAGTGCTCTGTCATCACAATATTCTGCCTCTTAAACTGGCACTGTGTTTATGTATTATGTTTCTATAATATCAATAGTCATATCTTTCACAGTCTGACAATTAACCCTTGATTTGTACATTGTTTTTAGTTTAAAATGCTTCTCATTCTTGTACAGACACTTCTGTAAGAAACATGTTATTATTGAATAACTAGGATTTATCCCAAATACTTTAGCAGGACAGTATTCTAATCAAACTTAGTTTGTAGAATATAAAAACAGCTCCATGTGTTAGTGATTCTGTTGTATTTTCCAATGATTCAAGATAAACTGAAAACTAATCATAGTTCTGATATCAGAATGTTCAAATTAGTTTCAATCAATCTAAGAAGTATTCTGAGGTGGGAAAGTCCACACAGCCATCATCTATCAACTTAATTTTTTCATTTTCTATTATCTAATGGGTATAACTGGGGGAAAAATTGAACTGAAAAGACCTTGAGAAGTAGGAATAGTTTTGTCTTACTACTCTGTCAATGTACATTTCTGATCAGCCTGCTGCTTCAGTGCCACCTCCATTTGTGGACTGATGGATTTAGGTATTAGCCCTCCCAGGGTTATTTTTATTTTAATAATGAATTCAAGCCAGGCATGGTGGTGCACGCCTATAATCCCAGTGGCTTGGGAGGCAGAGGAGAGAGGATCACAAGTTCGAGACCAGAGGTAGTCTGCGTAACTTAGCGAGACCCTGTCTCAAAAAGTAAAAAAAAAAAAAAAAAAAAAAAAGGGGCTGAGGATGCAGCTCAGTAGTCCAGCACTCGCAAAGCATGCAGGCATGAGGCCCTGGGTTCAACCCCCAGTACAACAACAACAACAACAACAACAACAACAACAACAACAACAAAATTCAAATGATTTCATAATTTTAAGAACTAAAAAGCTACCTAACATTCTAAAATGTCTCATTGGAATGCATTTCTATTTCCTTCCAAAACCTATCCTGAGCAGCTGCCTCTTCTCTCTCCTTAAAGGAAAGCCTTGATGGAGGTCATGGACTCTCCTGCCTCTCTGGAAGCATAAGGTGGGTGTTTCGTGGATGCTTGTGCAAGCTTGATCAGGTTGAACCATCAGGTGATTATAGTTCATCAACTTCTGAAAGTAATTACATGATGATGCCCATCAGAACAAAAGATAAAGAGACATTTAGAGACATTTATGCTACCATTCAATATATGGAGCTCTTAAGGCATATAAAAATAATTCTTCAACTAATATAGCTTTGAAGTGTCAAGACAGATATAAAGAGACATAGTTAATAATTTTATACTTAATTGATGTGCAATAAGAGGTTAATTTCTCCATAAGTGAATAACAGCCTGTACTGACAACTGAGTCTTCTGACATGCTTTGTGTCGTAAGTTTGAATAGCCTTGCTCCAAAAGGCTTAAAACATACCTGTCAATGCCTTTTTTTCCCTCACATATATGGGTGTCTTAGCAGTATATAAATGTCAGGGAAGTCCTTTTGTTATGAACAATGAGTCACAAAATGCTTATGGACTTCATAGATTATTTATTGTGGGTCTAGGGCACTTTAAAACTATGATCGTTAACATAATACAGTTGAATACAGTTGTGAATCTTTTTGGTTTCCTACATCTAAAGAATTAAATGGAAAAAGGCCATCAAAGCACTTTTCACTTTCATGCTTGACTACATAAAAGACTCATACATAAAATAAATCCACATTTTATGGCTTAGGTTTTGGGACAGTTAATATTTTATGAAGATACTTAGCCTCCAGGATTACAAAGACAGTCAGAGAAGCACAACCAAAATGCAAGCTCTGCTTTATCTTAAATTATACAGATTTAAAAGGTAATAATGCTCACTACTAATTGTCAAGTACATTTGACATGCTAAGCATCCTGCATACATTATCTCATTTAATCCATTTTTAAAAAGCCATAAAGAAGTACTCATATTCCCATTTTACAGCTAAAAACAATGGCTAATAAAGGCTAAGCTGCAGACTGTTAAGCCCAGAATTCTCTAAGTCAAAAGCCCAAGAATTTTCCTCAGTACCACACTACTACTCTAATCCTGGAAGGCACAACATGAATAATTTAATTTGACTTATTTATAGGATGTTTTACAGGTAGTTACCAGTTCTTTACCACATACTTGATTAAACAGGCCATGCTTGGCTTAAAGAAAGGTTCCTCAAGAAATCTGCATTTAATATTCAAGTTTGCATGGAATACTGAACTCCACCAACCTATTCTTGTTAATAAATATAGAACAGAAGACCTCAGATAAAACCAAATAGTATGTTATAACAATTGTTAAGATGCATGTATAAGATATTAATTAATGCTCCAAAAGTTGAATTTTTATCATAAATAAAATACAATAAAAAATCCAAGGATATCATAAAGCTCTGCTGAGACTATCAAACATTTGAAATCAATGGTCTAGTGGTTGAGTGAGGCAATCTCTACAGTATTATTACAGATGTTGACACATTTTACAAACTAATTTTGCAATTTAATGAGCTTTGTTGTTAGGTGCCATCAAGTCCTCTCAGATTCATAGTGGCTCTCATAGTGTTTTCAATAGCTGATTGTTTCAAGACTGTATCAAAAATGGATTGCCACATCCTCTTCCTGTTTGTGTGTTGCTGGGGATTGAACCTGGGTCCTCAAAGAGTGTAGAGTCTCACTCTACCAACTGAGCTAAACCCGAGTCCCTAAACTCAATAATTAGACTAAATTAAATACAATGAGTAAGGTGAGGTTTAGCTCAGTGAGTAAAGTGCAGCTCTGTGGTCTCTGAGGCCCTGGGTTGGATCCCCAGCAGCACAAAAACAGACATGGTAATCCACTTCTGAAGCAATCCCAAAACATTCAGCCATTGAAAACCCTATGGTGGTCACTATGAGTCAGACAAGTTAATGGAACCTAACAACAACAATTCCCCACACTTCTGTCAGTTTGCCACACTGTGGAGGCTTGTGTGTTGCAATGAGGCTGAAAGCTATGCCACTAGTATCTCAGATACCAGCAGGGTCACCCATGGTGAACAGGGTTCAGCTGAGCATCCAGACTAAGACAGACTAGGGAGTAAGCACCAGCAAACTGCTCCTGAAACAACTAGCCATTGAAAACCCTACGGACAGCAAAGAAACACTGTCAGATATAGTGCCAGAACATGAGCCCCCCAGGTTGTAAGGCACTGAAAAGGCTACTGGGGAAGAGTTGCCTCCACAAAGTAGAGCCTACCTTGATGACAGAAATGGAGTAAAGCCTCAGGGACCTCCATCTGTTGATGTGGCATGACTCAAAATGAGGAGAAACAACTGTAAACATCCATTAGTAATTGGAACATGGAATGTACACTGTATGAATCTAGGAAAATTAGAAATCATTAAAAGAGAAATGGAACACATGAAAATTGATATTCTAGGCATCAGTGAGCTAAAATAGACTGGCATGGGCCACCTTGAGTCAGATAATCATATGGTCTACTATGCTGGGTATGACAAACTACAGAGAAATGGGGTTGCATTCATCATCAAAAAGACATCTCAAGACCTGTCCTGAAACACAATGTTGTCAGTGATAGAATAATATCCATATGCCTACAAGGAAGGCCAATTAATATGACTATTATTCAAATATATGCACCCACCACTAAGGCCACAAATGAAGAAAGGGAAGATTTCTACCAGCTTCTGCAATCTGAAATAGATCAAACATGCAATCAGGATGTACTGATAATTACTGGTGACTGGAATGCAATGTTTGGAAACAAAGAAGAAGGTTCAATAGTTGGAAAATATGGTCTTGGTGACAAAAATGATGCAGGAGATCGCATGATAGAATTTTGTCATACCAATGACCTTTTCATTGCAAATACATTATTTCAACAACATAAATAGCGATTATACACATGGACATCACCAGATGGAACACATACAGGAATCAAATTGACTATACATGTGGAAAGAGATGATAGAAAAGCTCTATATTAAATGTCAAAACAAGACCAGGTGCTGATTGTGGATCAGACCATCAACTTCTCATATGCAAGTTCAAACAGAAGCTGAAGAAAATTAGAACAAGTTTTTGAGAGCCAAGGCTTGACCTTGAACATATTCCACCTGAGTTCAGAGACCACCTCAAAAATAGGCTTAATGCATTAGATAGAAGTGATAGGAGACCAGAGGAGTTGTGGCATGACATAAAAGATATCATTCAAGAAGAAAGCAAAAGGTTATTAAGAAGGCAAGAAAAAAAAAAGAAAAGACCAAATTACATGTCAAAAGAGACACTGGACCTTGCTGTTGAACATTGAGCAGCTAAAGTAAAAGGAAGACATAATGAAGTTACAGATCTAAACCGAAGATTTAAAAAGGCAGTTCGAGAAGACAAAAACAAATATTATAATGACATGTGGAAAGAGCTGGAGGCAGAAAACCAAAAGGGAAGAACATGCTCTGTGTTTCTCAAGTTTAAGGAAGTGAAGAAAAAATTCAAGCCTCCAGTGGCAGTAGTGAAAAATTCTACAGGGAAAATATTAAACAATGCAGGAAACATCAAAAAAAGATGGAAGGAATATATAGAGTCATTATATAAAAAAGAATTGATAGATGACCAACCATTCCAAGAGATTGCATATGAAGTGGAACCAATGGTATTGAAGGATGAAGTGGAAGCTGCCTTGAAAGAACTTGTGAAACACAAGACTCAGGAATTGATGGGATACCAATAGAGATGTTTCAACAAACAGATGCATCACTGGAGGTGTTAACATGTTTATGCCAATAGATTTGGAAAACACCTACCTGGCCAACTGACTGGAAGAGATATTTGTGCCTATTCCCAAAAAAGGGGATCCAACTGAATGTGGAAACTATCAAACAATATCATTAATATCACACACAAGCACACTTTTATTAAAGAGCATTCAAAAGTGACTGTAGTAGTATATAAACAGGGAACTACTGGAAAATCAAGCCAGATTCAGAAAAGGGTGGGGAACCAGGGACATCATTGCTGATGTCAGATGGATATTAACCAAAAGCACAGAATATCAGAAAAATGTCTATCAATGTTGTATTGACTATGCAAAGGCATTTGACTGTGTGAGTCATAATAAATTATGGATAACACTTCAGAAAATGGGAATACCAGAGCACCTGATTGTGTTCATGAGAAATCTGTATGTAAACCAGGAGGCAGTTGTTCGAATAGAACAAGAAAACACAGCTAGTTTAAAGTTGAAAAAGGTGTGCATCAGGGCTGTATACATTCACCATATCTCTTCAATTTATATGCTGAGCCAATAATCCAAGAAACTGGATTTTATTAGGAAGAACGCGACATCAGGATTGGAGGAAGACTCGTTAACAACCTGCATTATGCAGATGACACAACTCTGATGGCTGAAAGTGAAGAGGATATAAAACATTTACTGATGAAGATCAAAGATAATAGCCTTCAATATGGGTTGTGACTAAACATCAACAAAACTAAAATCCTTACAACTGGGTCTGTATGCAACTTCACAATAAATGGAGAAAAGATTGGGGTTGTCCAAGATGTTGCTTTGCTTGGCTCTATAATCAACACCCGTGGAAGCGGCAGTCAAGAAATCAAAAGACCCATTGCTCTAAGAAAAGCTGTGGCAAAAGATCTCTTTAGAGTATTGAAAAGTAAAGATGTCACATTGAAGACAAAAGTGTGTCTGACTCATGCCATGGTATTTTCAGTTGCATCATATAGTTGTGAAAATTGGACATTGAATAAAGGATACAGGACAAGAATCGATGCTGTTGAATTATAATGCTGGAGATGAATATTGAATACACCATGGACCAAGAAAAGAACCAATAGATCTGCCATAGAAGTGCCACCGCCTACAGCCATAGCCCTGTGGCATCCGATCCTGTCAGATCTCGGAAGCTAAGCAGGGTCGGGCCTGGTTAGTACCTGGATGGGAGACCGCCTGGGAACACCAGAAGCTATAGGCTTGTGAGAAGGACCTGGCAACCCCCTCCCAAAAATCAATCTGCCATTGAAAACCCTATGCACAGCAGAGAAGCACTGACAATAGTGTTTCCCCTGTTGTACAGAGGGTTGCTATGAGTCAGATACTGACTCAATGGCACCTAACAACAACAACAACAGAAGTGCCACCGGAGTGCTCCTTGGAAGTATGCATGGCTAGACTGCATCTTATGTATTTTGGACTTCTTGTCAGGAGGGACCAATCCCTGGAGAAGGACATCGTGTTTGGGAGAGGGGCAAGTCAACAACAACAACAAAAAGGAAGACTCTCAACTAGATAGATCAACACAGTGTCTGCAACAATGGGCTTAAACATAAATAAGATCGTGTGCTGAGGAGTGTTTCATTCTGCTGTACATAGTGTGACTATGAGTCAGACTCAACTTGATGGCATATAACAACAATGACAACACACCGAGCCATTAAAGAAATGCAAATCAAAGCAATACTAATGTTCCATCTCACACTGATAAGAATGGCTAAGATCAACAAAACAAATAATAGCAAATGCTGACAAGGATACAGAGGAAAGGAACACTTTTACACTGCTCGGAGGGCTGTAAATTGGTTCTACCACTTTGGAAATGAATGTGGAGATACCTTAGAAAACTAAGAATAGAACTGACATATGACCCAGCCAAACCACTCCTAGGACTATATGCAAAGATAAGTAAGTTATTATACCACAGAGAAACCTGCATTTCATACTTAATATAGCACTCTTCGGGCTGGGATTTAGCTCAATTGGTAAAGTGTTGTGCTGCAGTCTCTGAGGATCAGGGTTCAATTCCCAGCACCCCAAAAATGGGAGAAGGACCTGGCAGTCCACTCCCAAGGCAATCCCGAACAGTCAGCCATTGATAACCCTATGAGGGTCGCTATGAGTCGGGTACCGACTCAATGGCACCTAACAACAACAACAACAACAACAACAACAACAACAACATAGCACTCTTCATAATCACAAGGAAATGGAATCAATCAAGATGTCCATCAACAGAGGGCTGTATAAAACATTGTGGTATATATACATAATGAAATACTATTGAGCAATAAAAAAGAATGAAATAATGTCATTTGCAGCAAAATGGATGGACTGGAGAATACCACCTTAAGTGAATGAATCCAGTTCCAAAAGGAGAAGTATCAACAATAATAAGTATCACCAACAATAAGTAATACACATATTGCATATATATGTAGATTTATATGAATTATATTAAAGGGAATTTTTATGTTTAATAAAAATGAAATTCTTTTTCCCCTTTATTAGTAAATGATGATGGAGCACAGAGTAATAATGCATTGGGTTTTTCCAATATGCATCCCTTATATCACTTCTGGAAACACTTTCATCAACCCACAAAGTTTATGGAGCCTTATGGCTAATATGTAATTAACTCAAATGCTTATTTGGGTTATATTCCCCTATTTTTTCAATGTACTCATAAAGTTGCATGGTTTACAGTGAGATTGCCTTCTCTCCATTCATCTCTCTACATCACCCTCCTCTCCATCTTATTTTCCCCAATTTTCTCTTCCTTCTGTTAGTTCTTTCCCTCCTTTCTACCCTTAATATTGCCCCTTCTTAGGGTGAGGGGTAACCTATATGAATAATGTTCATCAAAATGCATATATGGAAATGTCACAATGAAAAGCATGTCAGAATGTGTCACATTAAGGTGTACATTAAAAATTTCCAATAAAAAATATTGCCCCTTCTTTGCAAATTCTTCATTTTTATATATCAATTTATGTATAGGATTTTTCCTTTCTTTAAGTATGATTCAACACACCCACATATAAGTGAGAACAAGATATTTCTCTTTTTGGGCTTGTGTTTGTTCATTTAGGATGATATTCTCTAGTTCCATCCATGTTGCTTAAAATGACATTTCATTGTTTTATTGCTGAGTAGGATTCCATTGCCTATATGTACCATAGGTTTTTTTTTTTTTAATCCATTCTTCTGTTGATGTGAATCCTGGTTGGTTCTATATCCTTGTTATTGTGAAAAGTGCTGCACTGAATAGGGAGATGCAGTTGTCTCTGTGGTATCATGACTCATCTCCCTTTGGGTAAATTCCCAGTTGTGGTATAACTGGGTCATAGGGCAGTTCTATTTTTAGTTTTCTGAGGTATCTCCATACTGATTTCCAAAGTGGTTGAACCAATTTACAGTCCCACCAACAGTGTAAGAGAGTTCATATTCTCCACAACCTCGCCAGCATTTGTTATTATTTGTTTTATTGATCTTTGCCATTCTTACTGGAGTTAGGTGGAATCTCAGAATCTCAGAGTTGTTTTGATTTGCATTTCCCTCATGGCTATAGATATTGAGCTCTTCTTTCTTTTTTCTTTTTTTTTTTTTTTTTTTTTTACTTTTTGAGACAGGGTTTTGCTAAATTACATAGACTGCCTCTGGTCTCAAACATGCGCTCCTCCTGCTTCTTCCTCCCAAGCTGCTGGGATTAGAGGCATGCACCACTGTGCCCTCCTATATTGAGCATTTTTTCATGTGCTTCATGGCCTTATGAACTTCTTCATTTGACAACTGTCTGTTCAGTTCCTTTGCCCACTCATGTATTGGATTATTTGTCATCTTGGTGTTGCTTTCTTGAGTTCTTTGTAAATTATAGAAATTAGTCCTCTGTCAGATATGTAGGATGTGAAGAATTTCTCCCATTCCGTGGGGTCTTCCTTAACTCTGTTGATTGTTTCCTTTGCTGTACAAAAGCTTATAAATTTCATGTAATCCCATTTGTCTATTCTTGTTGCAATTTTCTGAGCAACTGGGGCCTTATTAAGGAAATGCTTTCCTATGCCTGTACGTTGGAGTGTGTTGCCTATTTTTTCTTCTAGTGATTTTAAGTTTTCTGGTTTTATGTTGAGGTCTTTTATCCATTTCAAGTTAATTCTCATGCAGATTGAGAGGTGCAAGTCTGTTTTCATTTTTCTGCAGGTGGAAATCCAAGTTTCCCAGCACCATTTGTTGACAAGGCTATCTTTTCTCCAATTTGCTTGTTCAGCTCTTTTCTCAAAGATCAGGTAGCTATAGACACATGGGAATATCTCTGGTTCCTCAAATCTGTTCCACTCATCTTCAGGCCTATTTTTGTGCCAGTATCAAGCTGTTTTTTCTACTACAGCCTGGTAGTAGAGTTTAAAGTAAGGGATTGTGATTCTGCCTGCACTAGTTTTGCAGCTTAAGAATGTTTGTCAGTATGTAGTCTTTTGTGTTTCCATATGAATTTTTAGATTATTTTTTCTATTTCTGCAAAGTCTGTCATGGGAATTTTAATGGTGATTTCATTAAATCTGTAATTGCTTTTGGTGGGCTGGCCATTTTTACAGTATTGATTCACTCAATCCATGAGCAGGGGAGGTCTTTACACCTTCTAGTATCCTCTGCAACTTCTTTCTTTAACGTTTTGAAGTTTTCTTTGTAGAGATCTGCAAGATCTTTGGTTAGATTGATGCATAAGTATTTAAGTTTTGGGTGGGTTATCATGAAAGGGGTTGTTGCTTTAATTTCATTCTCATCCTGCACATGGTTGGGGTAGAGGAAGTAATGTTATGGTATTCTGTTTGATTATTCTTTTTAATAATATGTAGTATCCTTCTTTGTCTCTTCTAATTTGTTTTGGATTGAAGTCTAATCTATCTAAAATTAGTACCATGACTCCTGCTTTTTTGTTTTCCCTCTGCTTAGTATATTGATTTCCCAATCTTTAATTCTCAACTTTTTACAATCTTTGTGAGTTTTGTGAGTCACTCAAATTGCACATATCAAGGATTTATGTTTTTCATCCAATTTTCCAGTCTATATCTCTTAATTGGTGAGTTAAGACCATTTACACTGAGAGTAATTACTGAGAGGTGTCTATTATTAAGCATCAAATTGGTACTTGTTATGGGTTTCTGATTCACATTTATCTTATTTCTTTTTTAATTTCCTCTCATATTAATTGTTCAGTTCTTTGATCTTCTATGTGGTGGTGTCCTACCTCCCCTGTATGTGGTAGTTGATTGAGGATCTTCTGCAATGCTGACTTGGTTGCTGTGAATAATTTGAACAGGGCAATATCATGGAATGTCTTGTACTCACCATCTATTTTGAAAGATTACTTCACTGGATCATGTAATCTTTGTTGGGATCTATTCTTTTTTGAACTTGTTTGATGTCTGTCCAAGGTTTCCTAGCCTTCAATGTTATTGTGGAGAAATTCACTGTTATTCTGATGGATTTACCTTCATAGGTGAGTTGGTGCTTCTCCCTTGCTGCTCTCAGAATGACTTCTTTGCACTCTAAGTTTAGCATTCCATTTATAAGGTGTTGTGGGGAGGATCTATTTTGGTATACTCTGTTTGAGGATTTGAATGATTCACATATATAGGTATACAACTCAACTCTTGCATTAGATTTGGGAGGTTTTCATGTAATGTTTCTTGGAATAAATTTTTGAATCCTCTCATGTTGTTTTCTGCTCAGCCCCTGAATTCTTAGGTTTTGTTTTCTCATTTTGTCAGAAATCTTTTGGAAATCTTATTGATAATGTTTCATCTTTCTCTCCATCTTAGCTTGTGAGCAACTAATATCTTGTATCTGTTCCTCTGTGATGGCAATCCTGTTTTCAGCTTCATCTATTCTGGAGACTGAAGATTCTATTAAAATATTTATTTCATTCAACTTTTCTTGCATCTCAAAAATTGCTATTTGGTTTTCAAAAAGTGTTTCTAGTTCTTTGGAGAATTTGTCCTCCAAATAAGATACTTTTCTATCCAGAGCTTCAAGAGAACTGGTAGTCATGTCATTGATGTCTCTTAGCCTATTTATTAGCAACGTTCTTAATTCTGAACCTGGCATCTCCAGAAATTGGGATAATTGGGATTGCCTGATATTATTTGTTGAGAAGCTTTGGTCTATAGGATTTTCCCATCCAGTCTGTCCTTTCATTTTTCGTGTGTTTTTCTGCTGAGGCTTGCCCATTGCTTGGTCTGGGGGCTAGCTTCCACCTTTTCCATGTGTATAGAGATTCTCCCCCTGGCATTCCTTTGAGTTTGGGTGACGACGAGTTACTGGTGTATTTCTCTCACCCCCTGCCCCACAGTTTGCAGCATCAGTGTCCAATGTCTCTGGTGTTCTCAGTGACCCACCCTGTGGAGTGCACCACCAGTAGTGCATTAGTAGGGAGATGGCATGTCCCCTGAAGTCCTTCCAAGTGTTCTGCTTCCCCCATAGAGCTCGTGCACCAAGGTCTTAGCTCAGAAAGTGCAGCCCCAATGGCCACAGCAGATGGCAGTGAATGAGGGCCTAATACCATCCTCTTGTGCTTGTCCCAACACAGGGCTCACAGGCCAATCCCACACTGCAGTGGGCAGGATGATATCATGTCATCTGAGGCCTGAGCTCCCATATGCGACTCACACCACACTGTTCTCTTATTGCAAACTGTACAGCCAGGACCTCCACAGGGGAGAGATGGTGGACTGTACTGAGTTCGATTCCCAGTACCGCAAAAATGGGAGAAAGACCAGGCAATCCACTTCCAAGGCAATCCCAAAACAGTCAGCCATTGAAAACCCTATGAGGGGCACTATGAGTCGGATACTGACTTGATGGCACCTAACAACAACAACAACTGTCCTATACTCACTCACAAATTTCTTTCCATGAGAAGTGCTGTCAGTGCCTTGTCGGCAGGATGTTAGTGGGTTGTCAGGGCTGTGCTCTGTGGAGGATTGGAGCTCCAGGCACCTGCATGGCATTTTTCCTGGACAGTATGCTCTCTGTGCACTGGGATCGAGATGATGAGGGATCATTCACAGCAGTTTCTCTAGCACTTCTCCACTTTTGTCCAATCTCATTGTCCCCTAAACTCTCTCCACTATTTGTACAGTCCATGTTTTACTGGAGGAATTGCTGGTGGGTTTCCTGGTGGCCAAGTTCTTTGAAGGAATAATTTCCTCTTCCTGCTAGAGCAAAGTTCCTCATTTCTGATGGCACACTCTCTCCGACCTGCCACACCGAATCCTTTTCCCTTTTTAAAATTTTTCTGGAGATGATGGTATTTACCTAACCTGTGTTTTTCCCCCCTGTTTCTTATCTTTTACTATATCTGATTGTTCAGTATGAGTTCTAAGCCATTATTTAAGTTCTGTTGCTTCTCTGAATCTCAGGTGGGTGTTATCTGTCTGACATCTTCAGATACTCCAGAAATGAAATTCTTATATGCAAATTTTTTGAGAACTTCATAAAAGCAGAAGTAGGTACTTTTCATATCAATTTAAAGTGAAATTTAATTAAAGAGAGTTGTACCATGCATTTCATGTAATATTATTGTTCTTAATATGTAAAAATATTTAGATCTAGGTTCTCTGATGTTGTTGTTGTTAGGTGCCGTCAAGTCAGTATCCGACTCATAGCGACCCTCTGTACAACAGAGGAAACACTATTGTCAGTGCTTCTCTGCTGTGCATAGGGTTTTCAATGGCAGATTGATTTTTGGGAAGGGGTTGCCAGGTCCTTCTCCCAAGCCTACAGCTTCTGGTGTTCCCAGGCAGTCTCCCATCCAGGCCCAACACTGCTTAGCTTCTGAGATCTGATGGGATTGGATGCCACAGGGCTATGGCTGCAGGCATAAGTTCTCTGATACTAACTTCAAAATATATGGAAGCTTGGGTTTTTATGTAAATCCACATAACTTAATAACTATATGTTTTATATTGTTCTACAAAATAGTTGCTATAAGAGTGATGTGACTTTATGAATAAAGAATCAATGGTATATATGAAGACTGACATTATAGATAAAAGTGTTCTGTCTTACATGCTCCACAATAGTCATCTCATCAAATTCTTATTCTAAACCTCACCCACTGTCCTCAATATAACTATTTCTTCATTTTATTTAATTGCATTTGGTATATGTGATAATGACCACATGAGTGGAATATATCTCCAAGCATCCTAGATATTAACATTTGATAAAAAATAAAGTTCATTTGTACTAAATTAATATTAACTTCAATATTGTCTAAATGATGCTCACGAACAGATTGAATACTGCAAAATTCTTAGTGTTTTCACAAAAGGCAAAATGTCTTGTATGATGTAGGCCAAAATAATGATACTAATTTTTTCACCTTGATCTAGTTGGTATGCTCATTGCCAATAAGCAAACTAAAAAATGGCAAAATGTTAATATTTAGCATCAAACTTAAGTATCTAACATGTCTTAAATCCCTAACATAATGCAGAAACCTTGGAGATTTTAAATAAGCTTTTGCCTTGTTATAAGTAGATGTGGATTGCTCTGAAGCTAGACAAACCCATTACTTCATTAGGCTAGATATATGGCTATGTAAATAGGAGTGGAAAAGTAATTTAGACAAGAAACAGATTCTAGAAAAAAAATAGACTATCCCACAATACAGCAATTAGTACAGCTTTTCAAGAATTATCACAAGGCTCAGTTTTTTGTTCTTTGGTTCTACATAGGGATCTATCTCTTTCTCAGTTAGTGGGAACTCAGTTCTCAGTTCAATACATCTTGAAGAAATTCTCCTAAAATTGTAAAAATGCTTCTGACTTTGACACAATGTGCAGAGTGTTGATGGAAAAGATAATGCAGCATTTTCTTTCTTCAGAGAGAGCACATGCAATAAGAAAGACCTCTGTAGTTATCCTGAGTTAAAAAATAAAGCTGTCAACTCTACACTATATAATGAAATGACTATTCCACATTAAAAAACCAATTATTTAAATTGAGTTTTAATAGTCACAGTTGTGACTAAGATTTTTCTGTATTCAGAGTGCTCAAAACTAGATAAATAATCCTCTTATATCAACACAAAAATAAATAGGTTATGTGACTGTAATATCAAGACTGATTTCTCAAACTGAACTCTGTCACATCTTACCTGTGAATAAGCCACTAAACCTTCCAGCACTCCAGTGTCCATCAAAATGTATTTTAAACAGCAGCTTATCTCATTGTGTTATTCTGTGATTATTTTACAAATATTTAACAGAGGCTCAACATTAGTGCTCAAAGTATTAAGTATTCTTACTAGAGTTGGAGTCTTTCTGAATATAATAACACAGTACTGGGGGATTGTGGGGTTTATTAAACTCAATATATTAGTTAAACAGGAATATGACTTTAATCGCATTTTTTGATAGATATACTCTAATATTTTATTCACTCTCTCCTTATAGCTAGAATATTGCCTGTCACAAATATACTCAATAAATATTTATTAAAACAATGAGTATGACATATTAAGTATTTACAACTTATTTCTTAGATTAACCCCCATTCACACCCACAAACAAACAATTACATATTCTATATAAACCTCCATGCAATCAGAGTGATTGACACCTGCTGTTTGAGCAAGATAGTGAAGTAATATATTTTATTGTATATTTTCATTCACTGTCCCCCAGACACTCATATTTTCTCTCTGTCTCATGTCTTCTCTCTCTCTCTCTCTCTCTCTCTCTCTCTCTCTCTCTCTCTCACTCTCTTTTGTTACTCTGTTTATGGGCTTCAAGAGAAAAAAGGACTGACATGGAGAGAGAAGGGAAGGTCAGTAATGGAATTCACCTTGTAATCATATCACATCAGGCATGTTACAAATCTCTTCAACTTGAACTTTTCTGGTCTGATAGTCCTGTGATTGTTCAGAGCCTCAGATGACAGTGATTTACAGAGATTAGCCTCCCAGCTACACAGGTTTATGTAAAGGACATTGAAGTGTTCTTATGTCCTAAAAGAAATTTACCTCCTTAGAGTTATTCCCTTTGAACACTTCTCTCTGCTGGAGTGTCAAATGGAAGTGTGCTAATCAGAAGAGCAGAAGAAAGGATTCATTGATAATATACCATGGTCTTTCTCAGAGTGAGAAAACGATCAACTACAAAGATACTGCTCTCAAATGGGCCAAGAATGTGAAGCATTCACATTTCTGGAAGATGAACAGGGATCAGTATGGGGCAAACTATGAGGCCAAATTAAGAAAGAAAGAGATAATTAGAGAAATACACTATTTGGAGAGATTTCATACTTGACTGCAAACTAAGAAAGTTCAGTGACATACAAAGAATAGCTAGATTCAGTATTATGGAATCAGAAAGTGAAAAAAAAAAGACTCAGGAAGAAAAAGAGAAGGAAAGGAACAAGGAGACAAAAACATTTAAAAAAGAATGAGATTAAAATTAGGAAAAAGATTTCATATTCTTATACTCCATTTTATTTGATCTTCATTGTGCAGAAGGGGAAAATGAAATGAAAGTATTCTTTATGGAAACATACAGTGATTCATATGTATTCATGCTGTTCTATGCCAATCTTCTGTCATGTATAGAAAGAGTAAAATAAACAAAGATATATACCAATTACATACATGACATAACGTGATTAACACTTCTCACAAATTATATAAGGTCCAACTTTGGGTCTTCACATGTATGTCTTCTCCATGTTTAGAATTCTAAGTGTTTTTTCTTTTTTCAGTACTTGGGAGTTAAATCCAGGGCCATACACATGATAGGCAAATGTCCTACCATTGAGCTCCACCACAAACTTTTTGTATTTTTTATTTTGAGATAGGATTTTGCTAAATTTCACAGGCTACCTATGGCCTCGAACTTGCAATCTTCCTACCTCAGTTTTGCAAGTTGCTAATATTACAGGCCTGTGCTGGGACATTCAGCTAGGAATTTGAGTCTTTTAAAGGCCAACAATATTTGACCTTGCTCAATTGTATACTTGAGGCTTATATACTTTGGGTTGGGAAAAGAGAAACAGATTATATATTTGTTGTTGTTAGGTGCCGTCGAGTCGGTATCTGACTCATAGTGACCCTCTGTACAACAGGGGAAACACTATTGTCAGTGCTTCTCTGCTGTTCATAGGGTTTTCAATGGCAGATTGATTTTGGGGAGGGGGTTGCCAGGTCCTTCTCCCAAGCCTACAACTTCTGGTGTACCCAGGCGGTCTCCCATCCAGGTACTAACGAGGCCTGACCCTGCTTAGCTTCCGAGATCTGACGGGATCGAATGCCACGGGGCTATGGCTGCAGGCAGATTATATATACATTATATAAATTATATATTTTCTTTGAATTAACATTCATTTTGGAGAAAGTCTAAGAATTTATACAGTCAACCTAATTAACTGATTCTCCAATGCCCAGCTCCTTTGTTTCATTTAAATTCATGTTATCTATTCTCTTTTGAAGTACCTATTTAAAATAACATCTTGATATTGTTAAAGAATGGAGAATATTTAGATATTACTCTTATTAACAACTTGTACAATTAATATGATATAGAAGTCTCTGAAATATGTGAATACATTTTCAACCTAATACAAAATACTATTTTCTCCCTTTTGTTTTAAAATGTGGTCTGGCACTATGAGATACCAGATTACAGTTATATAAAAGTAAGAAGTTCTGGTATGTCACTGCACAGTAGGATGACTATAGATAGTAAATATATTCTGTATATTTCTTTCTTTTTTTCCCCAGTACTTGGGGAAAAAAACCAGGGCCTTGCACATATTTTGTATGTGCTTTACCACTGGGCTGCATGCCCAGCCCATTTTTTTATTTTTTATCTTGAGACAAGGTCTTGCTAAGTTACACAGGCTGCCTCTGGCTTTGAACATGGGATCCTCTGCCTCTACCTCCTGCATCACTGAGATTATGAGTGTGAGCCACCTTACCTGGCCTATAGATTGTATATTTCAAAAAGCTATAATATTTCTACCATAAAGGAATGATAAATGTTTGTAGAGAAAGACATGTCCAATCCAATTTTTTCCTTTATTAGTAAATGATGAGGGAGTACAGAATAACGTAGCATTGGCTTTTTCCATTATGCATCCTTTACATCACTTCTGGCAATACTTTCATCAAGCCACAAAGTTTATGGATCCTTACGGCTAATATATTGAGTAAAACTCAAATGCTTATTTGAGTTATATTTCCCTATTTTTCCAATACTCATGAAGTTGTGCTGTTTACACTGAGATCAACCTCTCTCTCTTCATTCCTCCCCATTGTCTCTCTTCCCCATCCCATCTTCTCCAATGTTGGCTTCCCTCTGCTAGTTTCCTCCCTCTTTCTTTTTACTCCTTATTTTGTCCCTTCTACATTAAGTTTAATTGTGCATGTTTTACATATCAACTTTTGTATAGGATTTTTTTCTTCCTTTAAGTATGATTCGGCCTCCATGTATAAATAAAAACATATGATATTTCTCTTTTTGACCTTGTGTTCATTTACTTAAGATGACGTTCTCTCTTCAATTGCATTCATTTTGGTGAAAATGACATTTCATCTTTAATTGCTGAGTAGTATTCCATTGTGCATATGTACCATAATTTTTTTATCCATTCTTCTGTTGATGGCCACCTTGGTTGGTTCCATATCCTTGCTATTGTGAAAATTGCTACATTGAATATGGAGATGCAGATGTCTCTGTAGTATGATGAGTCATCTCCCTTTGGGCATATTCCCAGTAGTGGTATAGCTGGGTCATATGCCAATTCTATTTTTAGTTTTCTGAGGTATCTCCATATTGATTTCCAAAGTAGTTGAACCAATTTACAGTCTCACCAACAGTGTAAGACAGTTCCTTTTTCTCCACAATCTTGGAAGCATTTGTTATTATTTGTTTTATTGATCTTGGCCATTCTTATTGGAGTTAGGTGGAATGCCAGAGTTGTTTTGATTTGCAGTTCCCTAATGGCTAGGGCTACTGAGCATTTTTTCATGTGCTTTGTGATCTTATGAACTTGTTCATTTGAGAACTGTCTGTTCCAACCTTCCCTGCTCATGGATTGGGAGAATGAATATTGTAAAAATGGCTATACTACCAAAAGCAATCTACAGATTTAATGCAATACCCACTGAAATTCCAATGACAGATTTTGCAGAAATAGAAAAAATAATCCAAAAATTCAGTGCATGCAGGATCACAATCCCTGACTTTAAACAATACTGTGGGGCTATAGTAGCAAAAATAGCTTGGTACTGGCACAAAAATAGTCCTGAAGACCAGTGGAACAGAATTGAGGACCCAGAGATACTCCAAAGCATCTATAGACACCTGATCTTTGACAAAGAAGTTAAGCAGGCAAGTTAGAGAAAAGATAGCCTCTTCAACAAGAGGTACTGGGAAATATGAATTTCCTCCTACAGAAAAACAGACCCATACCACTCAATCTGCATGAGAATTAACTTGAAATGGATAAAAGATCTCAACATAAATTCAGAAATCCTAAAATTAGTAGGATGAAAATAGGCAACAAGCTCCAACATATAGGCATAGAAAACCATTCCTATAAAACTCCAATTGCAAAAAGAATCAATAAATAGGATTATGTGAAATTAAAAACCTTCCATATAGCAAAGGAAGCAATCAACAGATTTAAGGAGGACCCCACTGAATGGGAGAAAATCTTCACATCCTACAATCAGACAGAGGAATAGTTTCTAGAATTAGAAAGAACTCAAGAAAGCAATTCCTAAGACAACAAATAGTCCAATACATAAGTGGGCAAAGGAATTTAACAGACAGTTCTCAAATGAAGAAGTTCAATATGATTTAAACATTTTACAATATATACATGTGTTGAAACATTATATGCCACCACCTTGATATGTACAATTTTTATACTTTTATGTATCAGTCCAAACTAAATTTTTAAAATTTATGTACAATTTTCTAAGAACACATTTTAGTTTCAAGGATTTGAGGGCTAGAAAAATGTAAATTATGTCCTGATATGCAAGCAAATAGCAATTCACCCATACTGATATGAAATATTTCCATACTTGCATGAAATATTCTCTGAGAAGCTCACATGTAACATTCTGAGATGACCTTTGAGATTTTTTTACTTTTAATATTGTCATAACATGCAGTGGATAAAATATGGATTTTATCTAAGTTTTTCATTAATATAACCAAAATAGATAGACTGACCTACAACTGGCCTTTTAGTTCACTATGAAGGTATGCTTTTACACATTGGCAGTTATTTGTGCTCTGCCTCACTAAATCAGTAAGCACAACATATAAAACCAGGCCAAGGTTTAGCTAGCCAGAGATAGAATGTCATTTTCCCTAATTCATATCAATTCCTCTAGCTCAGGACCCTGCATGATAGTCATTCAATGTTTCCTAGAAGAATGAATGAATCTCTGGTAAACTCCAAAATCAGTTTGTGGCCATCTGAATTTTGTATTGTGTCCATTGTGGACAACTACAGGACTTTGCCTAATTGTCAAACTCAAGTTTGGTAACAAGCAACCTTCTAGTAGACTACAAGACTGATAGGATTGTAAAGGAAATGAAATAAAGTGTGAAATATCATAAAGGAAATTTTTGAAAAGTTGAAATCATTCACACATAGAAGAATGTGAGCCGTTTAAAAATGTTTATGTTCTGTTATTTTATAGTAATGAACACAATCTAAAAATCAACATCAAAATCTCTAAGGTCAAAGGTAAGCACCTCAGTAAGAATGTTGTTGTTGGTAGGTGCCCTCAAGTCAGTGTCTGACACATAGCAACCCTACATACAATAGGCGAAGCACTATTGTTAGTGCTTTTCTCTTATTCACAGGGTTTTCATTGGCCTAATGTTTTTTGGGAGTGAGTTGCCAGGTCCTTCTCCCAAGCCTATAGACCCTGGTGTTCCCATGTGGTTTCCCATCCAAGTACTGACCCTGCTTAGATTCCAAGATTTGATAGGAATTGGATGCCAAAATATTATAGCTTTTACAAATAAAAACTGTATTTATGATAACTAAAACCTTTCTTCCACTTCTCCCTTTGCCTTCTATTTTTTTTAGAATAGAAGCACCAATGTGTTTGAGTTGATTGTGTCAAAGAGTAAGTGACATATTTTACTAAAATATAACAAATGCATTATAATGCTGTATTAGTATATGTGATCTTTTAACTAAGAAAACACCATTTAAACTTTCTTTGTCTTCTACTTCATTTATTCATGGATTATATACTTTACTGTTTCTCACTGTGGGAAAAATACAATAGTGATAAAAATTCTTTTTTACTAGAAATTTTTAATGTACACCTTAATGTGATTCATTAAAATTCTTAAGATCTAGAAATCTTTAATAAAATTATTTTTCATTTTAAAGAAATAATCTTTGTTAGTTCTGAAACTCCTCTTTGTACTTGTGAGACTAATATGCACAAGTTAAATACTCAATAACCGTTTACCATGATCATTAGAAAATCAATAATGTTAGCACTCTACATTTCATTCAAGTTACTTATATTTTTTCCCAAAAGACCAAGGGTCCCACTTATTTTAAAATAATAGTGATTTTTATTTCCAAATGTTTTTTAAAAATAATAAGCAAAATCCAGAAATATTATCAGTGTTAATTGACTAAAATACACATCTCCCATTGTTTGCTCAGCGTTACAATAATGTAGAGAGGAATAAAACTTCAAACCTTTTTCCTGGTAGTATTTTCATAAATTTTAGAACTTTGGGTTCCAGCTTTAATCAATCTTCTTTCTCATCTTTAATAAACCTTTGTATTATATCTATTTTCCCTTAGTACAAGTGTCATTACTATGGAGGTTTTGTGCATAAAGATTCCCATACTCATATTATACTAAAAGGTGCTCCTAGAAATTAAACATTCCAATAAAAAGGTATAGATTAAAGCTATAATTTATTGAGAAATTATTATGTACTGGAAACTGAGCTAATTATTTTTTACAGTATTCCTATAATTTTTATGGGATGGGATTTAGCTCAGTGAGTAGAGCACTGTGCTGCAGTCTCTGAGGACCCGAGTTCAATTCCTAGCACTGCAAAAATGGGAGAAGGGCCTGATGATCCACTCCCAAGGCAATCCTGAAGCACTCAGCCATTGAAAACCCTATGAGGGTCGCTATGAGTCAGATACCGACTTGATGGCACCTAACAACAAAAACAACAACATAATTTTTATAAAACATAATGTAAGTCCTCTTATCTCTATTACAATAGAATGATATAAGGATTGGAGAAGTTTATTTGTTCAAAATCAAATGCCTAACAAGTGAGACTCAATAGCTGAAATTATGTCTGACTTTTTACTATGAGTTTTCAATAAATTCAATAACATACTGATTTAACATCTAAGATACAACTTTTCTTTTTCCAATTATGCTCCTATAAGTGTACTTATATGTTATACATCAATAGACTCATAATTTTGGTTAAAAAATTTTCTGAAATTCATAATTTATGAAAGCATTAGCATATCTATCAATCTCTTCATTAGTCATAGTAGTTGAGCTTACATTAGATAGCATATGCCAACATTAAATAAAATGAAGTTCCCACCAAATACCATTGAACTTCCAAATAATTCATGCATGAGACTAACTAAAATATAATCTTAGAAGTCAGGATTATGTTTATTTTTGAGGATTGAGCACAGTGAGAAGGCACACAGGTAGCCTATGGAGTAGTGATAATACCTTATTTTTTTATTTGGGTACATTATTGGTAAAATTCATCATGCTATATAGTTGTGTCCCATGTATTTTTATATGTCTATTATACTTCAAGTAAAAGTTTCCTGACAAATAAATATATATACAGCTGTCTAGCTAAGCTCCTAAATTTTTTGCTTTTGGAAACAGAAGTTAATGCTGGAATGACTTATCTACAATTTCATTTCTGGAAATGCTAGCCTAGTTCTCAACCTGTTGGATCAGAACTAGTCATTGCCCTGTTCTGATTCCCTAACATCCACTTCTGTAAATGTAGTTGATTTTTCCCCCTCTGTTGGTCATATTAATTCTGATGGTTGGACTTGTGACTCTGGTCAATGGTCTGTGTACTGGCATCTAGTAAAAGTCACAAATGGAGAGGAGGCAGGTCATAGACTTTGGATGAAGTCTGCTTCACATGTTCTGTTTCATGGGTTAAATTTGTTTTCATTTTTCTCAACTGATGGTTACATTTAAGTGGTAATGTAAGTTCTTAAAGAGTTAATTCCAACTAGTTCATATATATTAGTTACTAGGATAGAATGGCAATAGTAATACTCACTGAGTTGCTGACTATGTTCATGAACAAAAAGTAAATACATATGGTTATCTTTAAATGAGTCATTGAACAAATGTAGATAGTCATCCATTCCAATGTGTATATTAAATTCCTTAGATATTGAAAGAGAAAGTTTATACTAACAAAATTCACAGAGGGATACTTCTGACCCACCAACCCAGATATATTCTCTTAAGAGCAGAAAATTAAATTTTTCTTGCCCAATGCACCTATTGTTACAATGTGAAACCACCAGATTGGTTACAAAACCCAAAAGAAAGACAATGATAATTATTTCAATATTTTAATATGCCACACTTGTTATTTTGAATATGTATATTTCACTGCTCAAATGCGCTCAGGCATAAAAATTATATGCTATCATGTTTTAGGTGTTGTGGAATTGAGTCTGACTCATGGAGACTGTATGTACAACAGAATGAAACACTCTCTGACATTACTATTTCAGTGATTCTATGCTATTCATAGGGTTTTCAATGGCTGATTGTTTCAGGAGAGAGCTTCCAGGTCCTTCTCCCATTTTTGTGGTGCTGGGATGGAACCCAAGGCCTTTGAGAGCACAAAGCTGCACTCTAAAGCTCAGCCCCATATGCTATTATGGGTAACAGATATTTTAAATCCATTGATAAGCTTGACTTATATTTTATTTTATTTTTTGTAATACTAGGAGGTTGAACCAAGACTATGCACATGCTAAGCAAGTACTCTACCACTGAGGTGCATCCACAGAATCTCCCTTTTCCTTTATTTATTTATTTATTTATTTATTTATTTATTTATTTTTGAGATAGGGTCTCACTAATTTGTGTAGGCTCCCTCTGGCTTCAAACTCTCAATCTTCCTGCCTCAGCCTCCTGAATTGCTGAGATTAGAGGCATGAGCCTGGCACCTGGTTTACAAAGTCTGACATCTTAACATGTTTTCAAAGAAGTTATGGGGGCATTGTGTCCTGGAATAAAGATATTTTTGAAAATGTGTAAAATTTAAAGAAGATATATTTAAAAAGAAGGTGTTAAAAAATGTACAGCAAGTTTTCAGCCTGTTAGACTCTGTCTCATCTGTTGCCCCATCATTGGTCCTGGTATTTGTCAAATGGACAACAGTACCTGAATTATTGCCAATTCACACATTTTGGCATGGATGAAATGAGTATAACAGGGAAAATTTCATAGCAGTAAGTTAGAATAAAATGAGAGGGAGAATATTATTTATAAATAGATAAGGGACTGAGGAAATAACTCAGTGGTAGATCTCTTGCCTAGCATGTACAAGGCTCTGAGTTTGATTTCTAGTACTGCAAAACAAATAAATCAATCATGTCCATGGAATTTCACTCAGCTGGATTTAAAACACAGCTATATACCATTATTAAAAATTCAGCATCAGCCAGGTGTGGTCGTGCACGCCTGTAATCCCAGTGACTCGGGAGGCAGAGGTATGAAGATCACAAATTCTAGGCCAGAGGCAATCTGCATAATTTAGCGAGACTCTGTCTCAAAAAAAGGGGGGGGGCTGGGGTACAACTCAGTGGTACAGCACTTGCAAAGCATGTAAGCATGAGGTCCTGGGTTCAACCCCCAGTAACACAAAGGAAAAAAAATTCAACATCATGAACACAATCCAGAAGTTATGGACTAGTTTGCATTAAGTAATAGAATGAAATATACTCTTTGTTCTGGTGACAGTGAGAAAATACACCAAAGTATTCTGAAATGCATTTTTCAATGTTTGAATTATTTATATATCATATTATTATTAATATCACTATTTAAAAATAACACCTGAGAGGGAAAATTTAAAATAATTCAAAATTAGAATTAACTGATTATTTTCAAAGCCTTAAGAGGAAAAAAAAGTATAAGTCAACTCTCCCTCCAGTAAATGCATTACTTGGCTCCCTTTACTCATTTGAAATTCTCTGTGCATTTCATGACAATTACAATGTTTGGAATAAATATAACCTATTTTCTAATAATAATTATTTTCATATAAAACAGGCTAATATGCTTTTGGTTTTTGTATAATAGATAACAAGCACATCCTGCACAAAAAAATAAAGGCATTAAAACACTAAGTGCACTTTAGCACACATTATCCTTACTCTGTTTTTTTATATTAAATTTACATTAAGATGCAAACTCTATAGCTAAAGAACAGAAAATAGAAGCATGCAAATGATCCAAATCTTCCAAAAGAATTTATGAATCAACAATTAATGCTGTGAATATGGAAATTTAGAGTTTTTTTTAAATCTAGGATTACTTGGATTTTGTTTTGGTTTGTAGTTAGGAAGACAGGTGTAAATAAGGCAAATATCTATTTTATTGCATGGATAGTTAAGATCTGAATTGAATGTTATAACATGTACATTTGGTCAACTGATACTATTGAAGCAGCACACCATTTGGGCTAAACTCTCTGGGTCCACAACTTGAATTACTCATGTAGAAATGCATTCATGAGACTCTCTGGCCAAGACTCTCTGGCCAAGATAGACATCATCACTGTGGCCTTCAAACATCATATAACCTTTGTATGAAAACTCCCAGTTGTAACCAACTTATTGACCTTACAATTATCTACCATGCCAAACATTTAATGTCTACTAAGGAAGCACTAACTGTCAGGACTGAGTACACACGATGAAATTTGATGGCATGAATTCTTAGAATTAAGGTTTGCAAGAAGATACTCTAGAGATGGACACAGTGGTACACACCTGTTATCCCAGTTACTTAGGAGGCAGAGGTGGGAGGATCACAAGTTGGAGACCAGAGGCAGTCTGTGTAATTTAGTGAGACACTGTCTCAAAAAGCAAACAAATGGGCTGGGTGTGTAGCTCAGAGGCCCGGCACTTGCAAAGCATGCAAGCACAAGGCCCTGGGTTCGATCTCCTGTACCACACCCCCCAAAAAAAGTGTTAACAGGAAATTCAAAAACACTTTGTCAGTTACAAGTAGTAATGCATTGTATTAATTAATTTAGATTTAGAATGTGAATTTTTCTTTGAATAGGAACTAGATCGTATCAGTGTAGCCTGTTATTCTGTCTCATACTTGTCAAGTATACAATAAATAGCAGAGGAATTTAACATAATATTTTCAAGGAACATAAAGGTATTATCACATAGCCATATATCAACAGTCATGACAAGTCCCATTTGTATTCACTCAAGTAACTGTTGCTTTTTTTTTACTTGTGCATTCCATTTGTGCCCCAGGGTTCTCATTTATTAAAAATAAATCATTTGACCAGAAGAGTCAAAATATATTTCCTTTAGATATTCTAAAATCATGCCACAAAATATTTCCTTCATGACTCTTCTATTTTTATGTTGTCATTGATGCATTAAGATGACAATCTTATCTTAGATTCTTATTTATTGAGTCAGGAAATAAATGTATGGCAAGTTACCAAATAAATGACATTCTCAAACTTTGGAAGTCCTCCAAACTTGTGTTTAATTCAAATGGTACTCAGAATGTGTAGGGTACTAGAACTATATTTATATGATAGGAAAATGACCTCTTTTCGTATTAGTTCCAGGTCCTGTAAATCTAGAAAGCCTGAAATACCATCTTCTAATAAGTAAGATTTCTTTCATAATAAGTTTGCCATAGTCATGGATCAAATACGTATGTGTGTGCATGTATCTCTCTGTGTGTTTGTGTGTGTATGAAGAAATATCAGCAGTGACCATAATAAGAATAGGAATGTTGCAAAAACAGACATCAGTGGATAGATAGTTATTCCAGTAGGAGTCAAAGATTTGGAGCCTGTTCCAACAATCTTGTGGAAAAGTCTTATGACCTTCAAAAATCATCCTACTTATATACATTCTCATACACATAAGATGATAATATACCTTTGGATATGGTTTCAGATATAATTTCCCAAGTGTTTTTATTAGGTTATCTCAGAAATTATTTTGGAAAAATTCTTACATTACAAATATAAAATCATTATAGCCTTCTTGGTTAGGAGTATGATTGTGTAAAGTCCTTAAGCATGTGATAACAATCAAAACTGAGATAAGACATGGAATCATGGTGTGATAAACTATACTGAAATATATAAAATTGAACTCCTTGGGTGTTTTTCCATATATAACTTTCATATTATTTATTTCTTATGTGACTGTGTACTTGATTTAAGTATCACTATCATTTTTGTTTTTAGTCATAGTCCAGACTAACTAAAAGTATTTGCTTTAATCTCATAATATCATGACAACATATTATACACCATATAATTTGTTGCCCCACCTATTTATTGCATTATGACAGAGTTTTAGAATATTTCCTTAAGTGAGATAATTGAATATCCTTTTAATGACTAAGAAAAATTAACAGAGTACCTTACCTATGATTGGAAGTATTACATTTAGTATAAAATTTAGTGTTAATTTTTGGCGTAAGTGAAAACACTAAGCCTAGAGAACCACCACTAGGGTTTAGTTCAGTTGGTAGAGTGCTGCTCTGTGGTCTCTTAGATCCTTGGTTCAGTCCCCAGCACCACAAAAACGAGAAAAGGACATGACAGCCCACTCCCAAAACAATCCTCAAACAATCAGCCATGAAAAACCCTATGAGGGTTGCTAAGAGTCAGATTTGACTAAATGGCACCTGACAACAATAACAAGAGAACTACCTGGCAATGCAAAGACAGGAAAGAGACCAAGGAAAATAGGCCTTCTCTAGGGAGCCAGAATGCAACACAATAGACATCAACAAAGAAAAATCTTACTGCCTCTAAAACTCAAATGCTGGAAATCATTTTTATTTTGCATACTTAAATATTATATCAGGTTTATTAACTTGCTCCTTGAATACAGGGGCTGTATCTCTCACTCCTGGAATGTGGTTATAAATGTGAGCAACTCAAGCTGGGCATAGTGGCACATGCCTATAATCCCAGCCCTGGAGAGGCTGATGCAGGATGATTGCCATGAGTCCAAGTCCAGCCTAGGCCATATAGTGAGTCCCAGGTCAGCCTCAGCTACAGAGAGAGATTCTATCTGAAAATTCCCTCAAAAGAGGGAAAAACAAGAAAGAAAAGAAAAGAAAAAAACAAAAAAACATGAGTGACTCTTCCTGGCCCAGTGATTGTCACATGATGAAGTAAAGACATTTAATAAACCTTCCAACCATTGTAAAGGTGTGGGGACAGTGCCACATCTCAAATAGCATCATTGAGATGAACTCTGCAAATTGTTAACAGAGGTCTCTTAGTTTTTGAGGCGATTCATCTCATTTGTAACATGAATATGATAATAGTTACAACAGGGTTTTTTATGAGATTTTAATTAACAAATATATGTAAATCATATGGAAGATAGAATTAGTATTTAAATGTGTCCCAAAGGGAGTAAGAAGTGAGAAGGTAAAAACCACAAATAGAAAAAACTTTCTCAAAAAGCTGATATCTGAATAGGAAGAAAGAAATGTTGCAGGAAGGAAGTGGACTATAAGAGGATATCTACAACATTTAGCTCTTACAAAGATCCCATTCCCTTTTTCATATGCTCCTTGCATCTACATGTTTACATGAGATAGTTGTGAAAAAGCATCTCTTCCTAAAACATAGTAGATATTCAACAAAGATGAGTTCAGTGTGTGCCTAAATCCAGCCCTTGGGAGGCAGAGATGCAGGAAGATTAGGAGGTGGATGCCTGCCCCAAAGAAAGAAAGAAAGAAAACAGTTCAATGGTTCAAAGTTTGGTCTGGGAACTTTCAGCTGTCCTTGAGAATGTTTTTAGGAGTCTGAGAAGTCAAAAATATATCCATAACAATGCAAAGACATTACTTGCCTCTTTCACTTTCATCCTCACATGAGTTGTACAGTGAGTTTTCACAGACTGCTTGAGGTCTGAAATTGTAACAGGCTAAATGTAGAAGCACATATAGGAATAAATCTAGCTCTCTTCTATTTAGCCAGAGAAGCATGCAAAATGTAAAACAGTGCTATTCCTCTTATTAAACATTTTTAGTTTGGAAAATGTATTTACTCAGATAAGTAAGAAATGAGTTCATTATTTTTATTTTAAATAAATTTATGACTATTTTTTACTATTCCCTCATTTTAACTTTTTACATAGGAAAGAACATAAAAGAAACAAAACCTCTCTGGGGTTTTCAATAATTTTTAAGAGTGTAAATAGGTATGAAAATCAAAAGGTTTGGTATCTTCCTAATTAGTTGAAACTAAAACTATTACTTTCTATGATAACATGTTTTCTAAAATCAAGAGTTCAAGTTTTCATAGAGCAGTAAGAAAAGGAAAACTGGAATATGGACTTCAATCTTGAAAGGAGTATTTTTCTATAAAATTTGTGCCTTACTGAACCTTCCATTATATACTTATATTGTATGTTTACCAGATGAAATAGAAAAGGAAAGATGCTTTATATAATTGGTGAAAGCTGAAACTGTTCATAACATTCTGGTGTAGAATGAACCAGTAGAGAGCAAAAATAGATTATTTAAGTAATTTTTATTCATTGATTGTAGTTCTGTGAATAGACTACTGTTGAGTGAAAAAAAAGGCACTTAAACTACAGTGCAGGATACAACTTCAGTAATTTCTTGTGATGCATATTTGGCAGTTTCATAAAGCAATGTAAAGTCTAATGTCACAGAGTCAATTTGGCAAGGCATAAAACTTTGTGATCAGAATAGAAATTGCTCATGTCTATGTAAATGGAACTTAAGGTTTTATTTCATACTTAGAAGGTTTGAATTTTTTTCATCATTTAAAAACACTCCATTAGCCCTTCATTTATCAGATACACCTCAATTCTGTACATTGATTCTTAGAAGGTTAATTTTTTAAATCTATTTTCCCTGTAGAAATTCTCACATTTTTGCCAATGAAAAATAATTCTCAAGTAATTGACATTTTTATGTTCTTGTTCACCAGGGTCCTTAATAGGAAATGTACACACCTTAGTATACATTATAAAAAAATCTTAAAACCAGTCCCCAAATGATTATAAATACCTTTCTTACTATAGATGTTAGTAGTCAAATACTTAGCAATAGGAGAAACATTTGGTTGAGTGCTCTATGTACTAATTTTTATTTACAAATTGCTTTCCCGAAAATCATTCTCTTATTTTTCACAAAGAAGAAAATAATATTTTATAATAAAGAAAGAGTACACATTTTTTCTTTTTCATTTTTTTTCCCCTGTAGTTCCTGGGGGTTGAACTCAGGGCCTTGCACATGCCAGGCAAATATTTTACCACTAAGATGTACCCTCAGCACCTTTTTTACTTTTATTTTGAGACAGGATTTTGTTAAGTTGCACAAGCTGTCTCTGGCCTCAAATTTACAATCATTCTGCCTCAGCCTTCTGAGTTGCTGGGATTACAGAATTCACCACAGTACCTGGCCACACCTGTTTTCTTTACTTGACATCACCACTTGCATATATGACTGGAATTTTAAACTCTATACAGTCAAAGGAAAATATGCTCCTTCTATGCCTTGTTGTTGTTGTTGTTAGGTGCCGTCGAGTCGGTATCCGACTCATAGTGACCCTCTGTACAACAGGGGAAACACTATTGTCAGTGCTTCTCTGGTGTTCATAGGGTTTACAATGGCAGATTGATTTTTGGGAGGGGGTTGCCAGGTCCTTCTCCCAAGCCTACAGCTTCTGGTGTTCCCAGGTGGTCTTCCATCCAGGTACTAACCAGGCCCGACCGTGCTTAGCTTCCGAGATCTGAGGGGATCGGATGCCACAGGGCTATGGCTGCAGGCTTCAATGCCTAGTCATATCCATATGGTTGCTCAAACCAAAATCTAGAAGAAAACATGATTATTGTTTTTTTCTGATTCTACAAACTCAATTCATCAGAGGGTATTGTCCACTCTACCTTCAAAACTCATTAACATTCCAGTCGAAACCACCTTTACCTTTTCTTTGATATTTTTGATTTAGTTTTGATTTTTCTTGACAAATAATAATTATACATTTTAATGGAGTACAGAGTGATATTTTGACACCATATACACTGTGTAATGATGCATTTGGTGTACTTAGCATATACATCACCTCAAAAATTTATCATTTCTTTGTGGTGAGAACATTCAAAATGCTCTCTTTTAGTTATTTTAGAAAATACAACATGATATTGTCAACTATAGTCACTCCACTATGCAACAGAACGCCAGAATATTCCCCCTCTCTAACTGTATTTTGTACCTGATAATCCCTTTTCCTCCTACCCTTACCAATAACAATTTTTTTAGTACTTGTTTGACTCTTGACCCATTTTGCAACACATAAACTAGATTATTCTTCCTCTATCACTTAAAATATTCAGTTTTATTCATAGATAAAAGTCAAACTCCATGCCACGGTCTGTTGCACCTTCTCTAAATTGTTATCTCCGATTCTAATTTAATTTCCCACTGTTATACTTCCATCTTATTTACTATACTCCAACCAGCTATGGCCTTTTATCACTTGTTTTTAAATAATGATATTTATGTGTTTTGTTATGTTTATCTGGAAATGTCAGCTTTCACTTCATATTCTTCTCATTTATGTTTCTATTGGGATGTCACTGTTTCAGACAAGATTTCTCATATCTCCAGTATGACGCTTCATAACTCCAATCCCAGATATTCTCTAATTTTCAGCCTGTTTTATTTTCATTATAGTCTTAACATTATTTGAAATTACCTTGTCCATTTTGTTTCACTTTAATTAATTGGGGAAGTATCTCTTCCCCAATAGAATATAAAGTCTGAGAGAATCTGGACCTTTTCTGTCCTGTTTATCATTAGACTCCAGGCATAAAACAATGCCAGACATAGCACATAACAAAAACTGGCTGAATTAAGAATTAATGAAAGATAGAATGAATAAATGTCTCCATTTGTACAATGTGAATATTATATAATGAAGAAAAATAACATGAAATTTTATTTTGGGATGGTAGGCTGATGATATTCTTTGAGAGACCTGGTGAAACAGGAAAGCTAAAATAGCGAAATACAGATTTTATATTGATCAGAGAAAAAGAGCAGAAAGGAAAAGCAGGAGAAAAAAAAAGCAGAGTCCACAACAGAGTTGGATGGGTAGTCTTAACTGTAAATAAAAAGAAAAAAATAGCATAGCACGGGACAATGGAGTGAGATCACCTTCAGAAAGGCAGTACTGTGTGTCTCAATGGGAAAAGAAAACTACCACCCTAACATAAATAAGAGCCTTCTACACTGTAGATCATACCAGTGACAAACAGGAACTAATTGTTGAACAGGGGCTGTGGGAACACAGTGCCGCAGTGTCCTGGGGAAAATAGATACTCAAAAAAGTGCCCTCTGAGAGCCAAAGGTACCTACCATTACTTATGCTGGGGAAGATTCCAAGGTGCTGAAGAAACAACAGCATCTAGGTGCATCTCAGGGCCAGACTACTTCCCAATCAAACAAGTAAACTTAAGACATGCTGCCATCCACTCTGAGGAGTAGGTTACTCCTGAGTACCTTCTGGTCACATGGACTTTCCAGAAGGCCCATGTTCAGCTCGGCTCTGTGCGTTGGGGCTGAAGCAAAGCAAGCCTGGTGAATTTTCAGTAGCTATGCTGGGAAGAGAAGTCTGAATGCACAGCAGTGCAGAGAAGCAGATCCCAGGGTCAGAAAGCCTTAGGAGGCTTAAGGAAACAAAGTTTCCAGGATCATTCTGGAGCCAAACAAACAAATAATCCCCTGGGTGAGATGCATAGTCAAATACACTACTGGAAAATGAGCCTCCCAGGCTGGAAGGCATTCAAGAAATGACTGGAGAAGAATTGCCTCCTCAAAATACAGTTGACCTTAATGAAAGAAATGGAGTAAAGCCCCGGGTTCATCCTTTTGCTGATGTAGCATGACCCAAAATGAGAAGAAATATAGTGGCTGCAACACTGGACACTATATATATATATGTGTGTGTGTGTGTGTGTGTGTGTGTGTATGTATGTATATATGTATATGTATGTATATATATATATATATACATACACTCATGTACATGGCATAGTGTTGGGTAGTGTTTTGTTTTGCTGTACATAGGGTTGCTACAAGTCAGATCCTACTTGACAGCATCCCACAACAGTATGTAGAAGAATGAAAGTAGACTTTCTCAACCACATGAAAATCAACTCAAAATGGATTAGAATCCTCAAAATACAAACAGAAACCTTAAAACTACTACAAGAAAATATAGGGAATATCCTCCAACACATAGGCATAGGCAAGTACATTCTTAACAAGACTCTAGTAGCATGAGAAAGGGTACCAAGAATTGACAAATGGGGTTACATAAAATTAATACAGTCTACAGAATGAGAGAAAATCTTTGCATACTAAATATATGACAGAGGATTAATATCTAGTATATATAAAGAACTCAAAAAATTAAACATCAAAGTAATAAATAATCCAACAAATAAGTGGGCAATGTAACAGTTTTCAAAAGAAGTAATACAAAAGGCCAATAAACACATGAAAAAATATTCAATATGCCTAGACATCATGGAAATGCAAATCAAAACTACAATGTGATTCCATCTTATGTCACTTGATAAGTAGGGCCAATATCAATGAAAAAAAAGCAAATGCTACCGAGGAGGCATAGGAAAAGAAATCCTTTTACATTGCTGGTGGGACTGTAGATTAGTTCAGCAACTATAGAAATGTCTTAGAAAACTAAAAATAGAACTACCACGTGATATAGCTATACCACTTCTAAGAATATACCCAAAGGAATATGTGATCATACTATAAGGACACATGTACTTCCATATTCAATGCAGCACTTTTCACAATTGCAAAGGTATGAAACCAACTCAGGTGGCCATCAACAGAGGATTGGATTAAAAAATTTGGTATATATACACAATGGACTATGAAGTCGTAAACAAGAATGGAATTATGTCATTTGCAGCAAAATGCAAGGAACTAAAGATCATCATTTTAAGTGAGATAATCCAGATTCAAAAAGAGAAACACTGTATGTTCTCTCTCATATGTGGGAGGTAGATCTACGTATCTAAGATTGTAAAATACAAGTGGACCCAAAATGATTGGGAATGGGAATAGTATGAGGAAGTGGACAATGAGGAAGGAGGAAAGGGAAGGGGGAACAACTTAAAGCAGTAAAAAGAGAAAAAGTGCAAAATACAAGATGCAACTTTATAAAAATAAAAAACACTCATGCTGCAACTCATAATTGTATACAACTGTCCTTACATGTTAATCAAAACTTTTTTTTGTTTCCTTTGTCCTGTAAAATGTTGAAGGAGATAGAATTGTAAAAATCCTAATTTGATAATTGCATGATGGATATATGGACCAAAGTATCACTCTATATCCCACCAAAATGGACAATTAAGATACTGTTTTAAAAAGTAAAAAACAAATTGAGATTTAAACAAATGTGAAAAGGATGTATTTCATGTGAATAAAAGTATTTGTTGAATTTGGTAATTTAGTTAAACACAACTTTTCAGTATTTTTGGAAATTGTTGTTAGGTGCCATCAAGTCGAGTCTGACTCATAGCAACCCTATGTACAGTGGAACAAAACATTCCCTGATTTTTTGCCAGGCACATGATATTATTTATGTTTAAGCCCATTGTTGCAGACACTGTGTCAATCCATCTGGTGGAGGGTTTTCCTTTTTTCCATTGATCTGCCATTCTCCCAAACATGATGTCTTTCTCCAGGGATTGCTCCCTCCTGACTACATATCCAAAATACATAAGATGCAGTCTATCCATCGTTGTTTCCAAGGAGCATTCTGGTTGCACTTTTTCTAGGACAGGTTGGTTGATTCTTTTGGCAGTCCAGGGTATATTCAATAATCAACTCCAGCACCATAATTCAAAAGCATCAGTTTTTCTCCTGTCTCCCTTGTTCAATGTCCAGCTTTTACAACCATATGATGTGACTGAAAATACCACGGAATGAGCCAGGTGCACCTTCGTCTTCAGTGTGACATCTTTACTTTCCAATATTCAATATGCAATATTGGAAATTAGTAGAGCTGATATGATGAGTCACATAGAAACACATTGAGTTAACTGACTAATATATTAGTAAATTGATTTGGTCGTATTTTTCTCCTAGAATGTCTTTCCCCTTTGCCTCAGATACAAATGAAAGTTACAGGAAAAAAAATGACCAATATGACTTTCTGATAATGCCAATGATAGATGTATTTCAAAGATAAAACTTATATTCTTTGATCATTTTGATGCATAAGAAATTGTGGAGGTAAATGTCTAATTTGTTACAGCTACTTAGATATAAATTTTGGCTTACTCTTTATATGAAACTTATAACTTCTATTGAATTTTACTGAAAACAGAAAAGGATAACAAAATGTTCATTATCACCTATCACTTTTTTGTAGTTCCTCAGTAAACTAGAATAGTCTTCATATTAAAATTAAAGATAATTGTTCTTTTATTTTCTTTTGTTTCATATTCTTGTAGAAATGAGCAAAAAGATAATTTTTCATCATTTTCTGAAATTAAAAATAACAGTTTATTTTGGCATATAAATTTTGCATCCAGTCCCTACTGAATGTCTTGTAACTCTTAGAACTATTTTATTTTTTAATATCTTCAAATAATAATGTCTTATTTCATTCTATATCTCTATAAAATTAATTTATATTTAGATGTTGTTGTTAGGTGCCATCAAGTCATGTCTGACTCATAGCAAACCTCATAGGGTTTTCAATGGCTGATTGTTTCGAGATTGCCTCAGGAGTGGATTGCCATGTCCTTCTCCCATTTTTGCGGTGCTGGGACTCAAACCTGGGACCTCAGAGACTGCAGAGTGTTGCTTTTCCAATTGAGCTAAATCCCAGGTCCCTTATATTTGGTAGTTTCTCCAAAACATTTTTACCCTAAGAGAATATCTTAAATGTTGGTGTAAATACTAAATTATTGAGTGTTGGGGCTAAAATACTGTGTTCATGTTAAGAATTTATCCTTTATCTAAGTTCATTCAGGTTTACTCAAGAGTATTTATGCAAGAAGATAAGGTGAATTTTTCTAATGTCTCTTGAAAGTACCTGAAGTAACTATGTTTTTCTCCTTTGACTTACTATAAGTAGTAGTCATTTAATTGTTAGGTGCCCTCAAGTCAGGTCAAATTCACAGTGACCCTATGTACAACAGAACAAAACACTACCTGACACTGTGTCATGCCCAGCACTATATCAGTGGTTCTCTGCTATTCACATGGTTTTTGATGGCTGGTTGTTTCAGGAGTAGGCTGCCAGGTCCTTCTCCAATTTTATGTGGTGTTGGGATCAAAACCAGGGTCTCAGAGTACACAGAGCAGCATTCTACAAACTGAGCTAAACCTCAGCCCATATTTATTTAATGGGCACCCAAAATTATAATTTAAAGGGATCTTTTAAAAAGTTACAGTGTCCTACTTTTAATTTCCAACATGGATTCAACAACATGTTATTGGGAAATTTTATACCTATCTTCATATTATACTGGTCAGGGGTTTTCTTTTTCAAATTGGTCTCTGTCAAATTTTCTGATTGCTCTTGCAGTAGCTCTGGAAATAAATGAACTGAGAGCCCAGTTAGTCTTTAAATTCATGTAGTCAGTCATTCTTCCTTACCGATGCACAGAAATACCCCAGACCAGGTCATCCACAATCAGCTAATTACCAAAGAGATTCCTCCTATTTTTCTCCTCCTTGAATTTCTTATACAACATGACATTACTGAAAATCTCAATTTCTTAAAATTTAATTTTGTCTAGGTTATCGTTCTTTCTTTGGTATTTTTAAAAATTTCATCATAAGGTCTGTTTTGTATGTCAACCTCTTAAATACTGATTTCTCTCAAGGCATTGTTAAGTGCCATCGAGTCGGTATCCAACTCATAGTGACCCTCATAGGGTTTTCAATGGCTGACTGTTTCAGGATTGCCTTGAGAGGGGATTGCCAGGTCCTTCTCCCATTTTTTCGGTGCTGGGAATCAAACTCAGGACCTCAGAGACTGCAGCACAGCGCTCTACCAACTGAGCTAAATCCCAGCCCTCTCAAGGCATAGTCCACCACTAATTCTGATTCTACTTGTTTTCCCATAGAACCTCATCCAATGTCCCAATTTCAACCCTTAGTCATAGAGTGATGTCTCTATGTTCATATTTTCATCTATGTACCTCCAGAATACATTTCTCTCAACTTTACATTCTGTATATTCAATTTTCCAATGAATGTATTTCCAAAAATATTCCAGACCAATCCAAATTCAAAATGTTCTTCCTATGTCTATTCATTTTTCTCCGTCCATAATCTGCCATCCACCAGATTTTCCATGGCAAAAAGCTGAGTTCACTTCTTTCATTTATTTATCCCAAATAAATGTATCCAGTTGGTGGCCAAATTATTTGACTTCTGGCTTATAAACATTCCTAACTTCTATCTTCACCTCTCTATTTCTACTAACACTTAATTATCTGAATTCCTTTTTTAATTCACTAAAACCTGCTATCATTTTCTATCAAGACTTCTTTTCACCAATGTCTTTATCTCAATCTATTTCTCTTGTTATCATGATAATAAACTTTCTAATATTCTTGCTTGATCATATTGGCCATTAAAATACAATATTTAATACACTTAAAGAGTGCCCAGTAACCAACATAATAAATAGTCAAAGTGGCTTACAGAAACACATATTGTAGGAGAAAAAAAGGGAAATAATCATGCCATGAATAAAATTATAATAGAAAAAATAATAATATAGAGGAAAAATTAATTTATACATATGCAGAGATGGTATTCAAATCAGGTTTCAAACTTCAAAGCAACCAAAAGACAGAATAAAAATATATATGTAAGATAGAGTCTTTTTTCATAAGATTTTTTTTCCTTAGGAAAAAAATAGATTCTTGTGATATATCCAAAGAGAAAGTTGTCCCATGGATATTCACAAAGCCAAATATACCATGTTATGTTATATAATGATCAATGTCCTCAAAATAACTCCAAAAGACAATTGAATACTTTGGTATGACGTGATGCCAATATAAATTTCTCTAAGAAAATATATCATGAGGAGCCAAGGCAATGTAGTTTAGGAACTTGGGTATCTGGTTCTGCGGTGAACAAATTTAATTCAGTGTTAAAATTTAATATTTTTGGAATATTCAGTAGGATTTTTATATATCCTATAAGTAATACTTGGTAGTATTACTAAGCTTTTGTTAAGATTCAGGTAGCAGCAAATTTGGGGCTATATTCCCTACTGAGTTTCTGCAGTGGTAAAAATATTTTTATGGTTTTGAGGACAGATATATTGAATATACCATGGACTACAAATAGAACCAACAAATCTGTCTTAGAAGTGCACCTGGAGTGCTCCTTGGAAGCAAGGATGGCTAGACTGCATCTTATGCACTTTGAACATGTTAGAGGGTATCAATCCCTGGAGAAGGACATCATGTTTGAGAGAGTGATGGATCATTGGAAAAAAGGAAGACCCTCTATGAGATAGACTGACAGTGGCCGCAACAATGTGCTTAATCATTAAAAAGATTCTGTGCCTGGCACAGTGTCTAGTAGAGTATTTGTTCTATTATACATAGGGTTACTATGAGTTGGACCTGAGTCAGAGACACTTAACAACAACAGCCATTGTCCTTGAGGCTAAATATAAATAGCAGTAAGATTTAAAAAAACATAAGTTTATTTTTTAACTAAGAAAACAGGATAATCTCAATGTAAGTAATGCAACTTCATGAAAACTAGGGGAATATAACCCAAATATGCATGCAAATTTTACTACATATTAGTCAAAAGGTTCCATTAACCTTGTAAGTTGATAAGAGTATAACCAAAAGTGATGTAATAGTTGCATAATGGAAAAACCCAATGCGTATTAGTTTGTACCCCACCAACATTTTACCAATAAAGGAAAAAAAAGTTGACTTGTATCTGCACACATTACCCATTAATTCTCTACAAAATTTATCCATGTAAGTACATGAACACAAGGTCAGTATTGCCCACAGAATATAGTTTTGGGCTATTCCAACATTGTTAATTGGTAAATATGGAAATTATTTAGGCATTAATATATAAAATGTGAAAAATAGAACAAGAAAGGTATAATTGTAATACTCTATGTAAGTATTTGAGAACTAAACATGTAAGATCTAAAAATTTACATATGTTCTCCATCAATTTTTTATTTTCCTTCAGAAAAACTTTCCTTCCTACTTCAAAACGTCTAAAACTTGATACATCTAATCTATGTTTTCATTCTTGTATTATCCCCCAAAATGGAATATATTGTACTTACAATAGTCAAATTTTCTTTTGTTATTGTAGATACTTAAAGAGATTAAGCCCAATATTCTTATGATTCACAAAGTAAGTTATCTCCATCATTTTAAAAGGCATTAGTGGCAAGGTAAATATACTACTACCAAGCCAGCCTACAACATATTCAATAAATTTACCTGCATAAACTCCATGGTAAATGTATATAATGTACAGTGATGGCCAAACTGTTATGAGTTCACATAAATTCCCAAAAGAACTGTGTGGTAGTTTATAATTTTGTAATCTTTCAAGAGAAAAAAAAGGATATCTGCCTAAATTTCAGTGTGATGACCTGGATGATTTTTGACTCAATGTCTGTGCTTATTAATTATTAAATGGCTAAAACTCTAAATCAGCTTTGGTACACTAAGCTAAAAATGATGCACCTGAACCTAACTTAAATATTACATCAAGGCTCATGAAGTCTGGACTATATGTTATATTTGGAAGAACATCCTAAGTTACAACTATATTTATTAGTTGGCAAATTGATTATGTTTTAGAATGAAAAACAAGATCTACAGCACATAAATTAAAAATATTGCTGATTTATTTACTGTCCTAAATCATCCTACTATCTCAAAGCCTCACTATAGGACTCATGTAAATAGCATTTATTTCATCACCCAAACCAACTGGAATATGTTTTAAAAGGCTGCTTACATTGAATTGTTGATGAGAGCTATGCTCGTGTGTTAAAATTTTTAGGAGTATACTTCAAAAGTCATATTATGTGCTTTTGGCCCTTTAAACAAATTTCATGCCACATGATAGAAATAACTGATGGTTTGGAAATTATACCATGCAAAGGGTCTCCTACATATTTGGCTTTGTGTTGTTGGAACAATTTTAAGCATCATTAAGCAGAAAGTGCTTCATTTTCCAAGCAACAAGACATGGACCATGTACAGAGATCAGCTTGGCATCTGTTACATAAACTCTCTGTTTTAGATTTGTAGAATTTACACAACACTGGAAAAAACAATACCCTGAAAACATATTTGTGGTGTCAGTTCAACTTCCCAACAGTGACATTCTACAGGCAGCCCTGCCAAGGTTCTTTTGGCTGTTAAATTTTATGACATGATTTTTTTTATGGTGCTGGGATCATACCCATAGCCTCACAAACTAAGGGCTCTACATCTGAGTTACATCCCTGGCCTGAAATAATTTTTTAATACAAAAAATATCTTCCACTTATTTTTTAAAATTAATTGAAGATTTTAAAATTTTTCTTCCACATATTAGATGCCCACATAAAACTTAGAAAATATGTTCAAAATCTTTTCAAAATTGTTTGCTAATAAGGAAGTTTAAAACATAAACTTATTGACTCAAAAATTAATTTTAATTAAAAATACATAAAATTACTATGATTTATTAATACATGTGTGTGCATATATATACACATACCTATGCATAAAAGAATTTATACACTTTCCTTTGTAAGTCCAAACTCAAAGATATTAT